>CM060248.1:47942762-48245992 GCA_030684275.1 Acipenser oxyrinchus oxyrinchus
TGTTGTCTGCTCAGTTTGTCTCGTCTGTCTTTTATATTACTGTGACAGAAATATAATGAGTTCTGGTGATAAATCTTCCTCCCGACCTGTGAGGGCGCTAAAGAACGGGAGGAGAAGTATCTGGAAGGGCTGGCCTGACAGTTCGTTTCCGGGACCGGGAAGTGGGTCAGCCTGGAAAGAAGCGAGACTCTGTTGTAAGACCGTTTTGACTTGAAAGGTAAACGAGGGGCAGCTGCAAATAATAAGGCAGCTACAACCGTTTACCTAGATATCATGCGGGATTACATATAGGGCCAGGGTAACGCTGATCTTTTCCTTCGTTTGGGTAAAGCTCAGTGGAGAGAAGGACTGAGAGAGGAGCTCTCAGAGTTAAAATAAAAGTCGGGTTACGTGTTTTGTGTTGTGTTTGTCTGTGTAGTAATTGTTCGTGTTTTGCTTCACCAGACAGTTAAAGCACACCTCGGAGCTGTCGCAGAGGGTCAGCACAAATCCGAGCACCACTGCACTACCGTCACAACATACCTGTGTTTGCACTCAGCACCAGCACGACTGCACTCACCCAGGACTGGTGACCGTGTATTTGTTTTTTGTTCGGGACTGTGCCCTGTTTGTTATCCCCGCGCTTTACACATTGTTGTGTATAGCCGGGGATTTATTATTTGACGGTCGCCAGACCGGGATTATAAATAAAGCACCTTTTTCACTGGATAACGTTGTCAGTCTGTCACTCCTGCATCGCATCACCGCTACACCTGTTCCCCTTCACTAGCCACTTTGCCACAATTACATATGAATTGTAAGGGGAACGGGTCATGCCATTACTTAGCATGGGAAGGGGGAGTGAGTGAATGAGTGGGGAGAATGTGTGTTGCTGTTTTCGGGGGTTGCAGAGCATGGATGTGACTGGCTGATGAGCAGGACAGAGGCGGGAAATGACGGGAGGTTATATAAGGGGGTGCATGAGCCTGGGGACTGGATACTGTACTTGAATGAGAAACTGTGGGTGCGACTGAGTGAGCGTGTGAGCTGTGACCGGAGAGAATATGCAGTGAAAGTGCCAAGACTAAAACGTGGAGTTATTTTATTTGTGCCGTGGATTCCGGCCCCTGACAGGAATTCTCTTGTAGTTTCAAATAAAACAAACATTTTGAGAATTCAACACCGTCTCCCTGAGTACTACTTCCTAAACATGAAAACGTTACAATATACTAAATGAACGGATCAAGCTTATTATGATAGTTTGCAAAGTCAGATGAAAGCTTTCAATACAAATCGGGATAATACATAATCATTATTTACAAAATCTTGTTTGTCTCGTTACTTTGTTAAAAACTTGTTTCTTCTAACTTGGCTTGTGTTTTTCAGGCACAATAAAAGTTGATCGAACTTGCATCAAAAACACAAGCCAAGTTATTATTATTATTTGTTTATTTAGCAGATGCCTTTATCCAAGGCGACTTACAGAGACTAGGGTGTGTGAACTATGCATCAGCTGTAGAGTCACTTACAATTACGTCTCACCCGAAAGACGGAGCACAAGGAGGTTAATTGATTTGCTCAGCGTCACACAATGAGTCAGTGGCTGAGGTGGGTTTTGAACCGGGGACCTCCTGGTTACAAGCCCTTTTCTTTAAACACTGGACCACACAAAGTTAGTAGAAACAATTGGGGCAACCTTGACCCCCACCGCTTTTACAGTTGTGCCTATTTGCTTTGTGCTGGGCAAGGTTGCTCCAATAGTTTCTTTAAACTTGGTTTGTTGATATCCACTTTAAATGGCTGGGCACTTTTGATAACCTTTTCAGATTTCCAATGTGTTTTGTTTCAGATTAGAAATTCAGGATCGGTGCAAACCAATGAATCAAGCTTAATAAGATATTATAACCAGTGCTGTTGGATAGCTACCGACAGTAGACCCGTTAACATTAGCATTGTTTTATTTTTAAACAATATTATTTACAATTATGTTTTATTTAGGCAATTTCAAGTTATTCATAAAAGATAATTTAAAATTATTTTTGAAAAACATCAGTTTATGAGTAAAGGTAACTGTAAAAGAAACTGATAATTGTAAATGCAGTAAGGTGAGTAATAAACTGGCTCCATTGTGATTTAGCAGTTGGTTCAAACAATTTAACAACAATGATGGATTGTAAATAATTATACAAATATAAAGCAAATCCAGAAATAGGAAAACAGGGTTTTTATGGTGGGTTGTTTTTTGGATGATAATAACAATAATAGTGTAAGCCGGTAAAGTTTATGTGTTCTCTTCAGAGGAGCCAGCTGGGTTCGTGAAGTGTATAAACAACGTCCAAACAAGAGTTCTCCGTTCCGTTCAGTATTCTTTATTTCCTTGGTACAGTTGTCTTGCTTTTAGTTACAGCATTAAGGGCTGTTCACACTGTAGCGTTTATTCGCTGTGTTTTCTGTGGTAAAAAAATCTATCCTATGGAATTGAATACTACCTTTCATACTCAAGTGTAAAAAAAAAATCTAAACAGGTTAGACTTTTTGGACAAAAAAAACCCATTGCAATCACCACCCTGTCCTGCTAAATTTGGATATAATCTGAAGGCAATATGGATCGAGTGCAAGCTGCCGCATGGTTATTGCTCCGAAGAAGAAGATAAAGAAAGAGAAGAATGTGGATTCACCCTACAGCGACAGGAAACCCTAGGGGAGTACCAGCGCCTTGTGCAAGAGCTGAAATATACTGTATATATTTATATAATCTCAAATTGTGTTATCGGTAAAAAATAACCTCAACAATGTTATTGGAAACAAAAATTTTGATGCAGCTTGATTATTATTATTTTCTTAATAAGCAATACAGTAAACGCAGGTAGATGGTACTGTCAATGCAGATGTAACATCAGACAGCACATTATTGGGGAAAAAATACATATACACTAACATATATGAGTGACCTAAACCCGTTTTAGACAGTTTAATTTGCTGTAAATACAATACCACTTACCTGTGTATGCTACTGGATATAATTAGATACGTGATTTTGTTTTGTAGTTCAGTCTATATTTAATAATGACCCACGGTATCTCATAGCATGCACTTTCAAGAAGCTACACCCAGACATTTAACGAAGACCTGTAGTCAAAACAGTGTGTTTATTTTAACATACCAAATAGTGCTCACTGTACCTCTGTGAACTATGAACAGACACGACTCTGCTACTAAAAGGCACTTCTAAATCATTTTTCAAGTTTGAAAATAGCTTAGGGATGCAAAATAATAATAGTAAAAAATAATAGTAAAAAATGGGGAAAAAGGACATCTGCTTTTTTCTCAAAAATGATATTGTAATGGAGTGACGATGGAGCAATGGAGAAACAGGGATAGAGCTGTGGCAGCAGCAGCAGCAGGGGTGTGTGGCCCCTGGGACTCTGGACTTGTAAATAGTTACCATCAGTTAAATCCACTTTGTTATAATCTTGCTATAATCTGATTGGTAAAACATTTCAAATGTTATGTTTATTCTGCAACAGAAACATAAGAATATGCAAGCAACTCATTCAGACACTAAATTGTGGATGAGATAAAGGAAAATCAGTAGTTTCTGTGGGCAGATCGCTGTGCACAAGCACATTTAAGACAGGGGATACTGAATTCGATATTACACCTGTGCGTATATTGCGTTTTTCTGTTGTTTTATGATTAAAATGAATGTTTGGTGTGCATGCATGTTTCACTTTACGTGCAGACTGTGCCTGGGCCTGATTGAATGATTTAACAATCGAGCCCAGGCACAGCTGCGTAAAAGAGGGCCCGTATCGCTCACTCTGGGTTGGGTGCTCAGGGAGTAAGAGCAGAGACGTGAGTGAATATAACAAGCAATAACAATTGCTACTCGTGCTGGCTTTAAACCAGCACGTTACTTGTTTCTGGGTTGGTTCACTGTGTTGTGTACCTATTTGTTTTGGCCATCGTGCCTTTTGTTTTGAAGTGTTTTGTTTGTTTAAATGTTTTATTTATAATTAAAATGCGCAACAGCGCTTCATACCTTGCAGTACTGTGTGTGTCTTCTTCCTGGACTGGCGTCACCACGAGCTATCCGTGACAACCTGTAAATACAGTTCTATGTTATCTCATAACCTGCCGGTGTTACCGTTTCATTTTCTTCCATGAAAATTAGATTTTACACATTCACCAAATGCAAAGAAAAAGGTCTGAAACTGTTTTTTTTTTAATTGTGACAAATGCTTAGGTTTAAAGTCTTTGTGTCTGCAAAGCTTTCGGTATGATCTAAAAATATTTAACTTCCCGTTTTAAAACGCATGCTAAGCAATTACATTTTTATTTTTAGGAACTGTTATCAATTTCTGTATCACTGAAGTGCAAGACATGTTGTTTGGAAGAATTAAGATTCATATTTTTACATTTTCATATCGCAATAACTGCAGTTTCAGTGGTGCAATTGTCGCCCTATTGGTTAATAGTTATAATACTGTACATGAATAGTTTTTCAACTTCTTCTGCATTGCCAGCAGCTTGTGCAACATTCATGCTTTCTCTTTCATACTTGGTTAAATAACTCATATAGCAAGTTATTGAGATTTGGGAAATATAATATATGTTATGTAGGCTCTCCTTAGTAGGGTCCTATTATACGTTTTTCAGATGTAAAAAGTTTAACATATTGAAAGACAATGAGAGAGCCACCATATAATCCCAAATTCTGAAACTATTAACATTTTATGACCTTGTTATGTTTCATCATAAATTTACAAACTGTAGTAACATTAAAAAGGCATATTCTGTATAAATGTAAGTGTGACATAATAAGGACAAACAGACAGACATCCTCCTTATACTTCCAGATTATAATATTGTAGCAAAGCGCTAAAATCAAGAATGGGAAGCAGGTTTGCAGTTCAAAACAGCAACTCTTTTATTAGCAGGTACAGCGGGTTCAGCACAGCAACACAGCAGCCACACAGCAGCCACAGAGGAAGCATGTTTGTTCTGCAAACAGCACAGTCCATTGCAAGCACAACACAAACACATTTCTACCAAACTTGCTAAATTTCGCGCAGAAAATATATTACAGTACAAAACAGGTTTTCATCAAACTGTACGTAGTGACGTTTTGAGTTTAAAAAATCCGAACAAACTAAACCAAATGAGATGCATGCAGTAATTCTATCCAAACAAAAAAAAGAAGTTTGATGCATTTCCATCATTTTATTTCTATTCGCTCGGTAGACTAGCGTATAAACTGTAGTGAATACCCTACCTCGATGAGCATTCTGATTATATATTAGAATGTGTCGCTGACTGTACAACGTGTCTTTACACCATGTCTGAAAAAGTACAAAGAAGGATCGATGTATTTTCAAGAATTAACTGAACTTGGAAAAATGTTGCTTCTCCTGATGTGTCAGCTTGCTAATGCCATGCAGGTGATCCCACGCAGACACCAGCATGCCTGCACGGCTCATCAGCAGTTGGAAATGGCCCTATTTCATGCTTTGGTGACTGTGCGCCGTCATACTCCCAATACCAGGCAACATACTGTATGGTAACTGTATTAATGAATTATATGAATCAGACAATTCTCTACTTTTATAATTATTCAAATCACACAGTTTATTGATTAATGAAAGATTATACTTAACAAATAATTATAGTCAATACATGATTACATTTGTTTACATACATTGGTTATTCAAGATACAGAAACATCACAATTGTTGCAACACATTCTTCTAGTCGAATAATGGTAGTCACCTGTTTGTCCATTTTCAATCCGAACAATTCAAATAAGTGTACTTTCCTCTAAGCTTTTATAGAGTTGCATTTAATTTGGCTCTTCCCATGCGTAGTCCTATAGAATGCCATACTCTAAAATCTGGTTTTAGTTTACATCTGTTTCACATTAGCTGGCACAGCCCTCACATATAATGGATCCATACAATAGTAGACAATTTCACCATTGTAACCCTGTACCCCCGTGGGATCATTACAAACACCCTAACACCAGGCTAACATTTGACTCCTTCCAAATGCATATCTATACACAGAATACAATATTACATGTTTAATTTAAACCTTACAATACCCGTATCAAGAAATTCTGGGAGGTAACTGGAACATCATTTTACAGAAAAGCTTTGACTAGCACATTTTAGAATGACCAAGCCAACATTTGAATGCCTGGGTGAGACATTTGGAGTCAGCAAGACAAGTGTGCATCGCTGTATTATTCAGTGTGTAGTGCTATTAGAGACAGGATGATGGTAGATTATGTTAATCTCCCTGGAGTCGCAGCAGCACAGCCAACTGCTTCCGGAATTCATTGGCACACCACGTCCCTTAACCAGGGGTGAAATTCTCAAAAAAAAAGTGCAAGTACTCATATGAACAACCAGTTCTAAACATTAAAAAAATACCCAATTTGAGTGCCAATGAATAAATACTTCTAAAATGTTTAGATATCGGTAGATAAATTGATAAATTATAACCAATTCATCATAAACAAAGAAGCTGTAAATACTGAATGCTTTGTACCCTCTGCATGTATCACTGTCATATACTGTAATCTAACAGTTAAGTTAAACCTTAAATAAGTATTAATACATATTACACTATAAAGTAACTGCTGTAGAGAGGGAGTTTTTTTTCAAGATATCCTAAAAAAAGAAATGACATTATAAAAAAAATAACCCAGCTGTGCAATAAAAAAATGATACAAAAAAGTCTTAGTCAAACAATGCACAATAGAGGCTTGTCACGTTGAGCCCTTCTTTAATTCTCTAATAGAATAAGGGGAGGTCAACAAGAGGACACATAGATTGTATCAACTCCTATAGTGCGTTGTTCGTGTACTGGCTTACAAATTTTCACATACCCAGACAACAGTTAATCAAGAATAATCACACAGACTCAGGTATTCAAAGTTTAACGAATCAGAGTATATATTTACTCCTTCAGTTTATTAACGCTTAAATGGATTGAATGATCGTAGATCTACTTCGAATCCATAGACAGTCCAGATGGTTTCATGTCTTTGCAAACTAACAGCATCAATAATGTATAAAGCAATATGGTTACAACACAGACCTTCAATGCATACAATTTAATAACATCTCTAAAGCTAATAATAATCCTATCCTCTAGCATCATGCTTCAATAAAGGTGAGATATAAATTCAAGATCATGCTTACCCTCCTGCAGAGAAGTATGTCTTAAAATATAAAACAGAACAAAGAAAGAACAGTCGTCCAAACCAGAGGCTCTGAGTACAACACCAGCAGTCAGCTTCACAGAGAGGTCTTCAAAAGATGGACCAAGCAGTCTGTGTTATCAAACTGGTTTGATAACCAACTGTAATTTTGCTACCATATTTATAAGACTTCTTCTCTTCCTTCGTGCATCAGAAGGCTTAAGCTGGTTTGTTAGACAGCCTTTATCGCCTAAATTAATAATATACTTTCTGGTACCAGGCTACTCCTTAAAACTAATAATATGCAGTACCAGGCTTTCTCCCACTTTTCTATGATAAAGATATATGAGTTTTTCTCTAAAACTAATAATACATGTTCCTGTATCATGGAGTTCCTCTCACTTGTTTAAGATAAAAATTATAAAAGTGAGGGGCCTTTAACCCTTTGCGGACTGTGAGAATTCTACCATTTTGTGGGCCTACTGAGATGACTTTAGATCATGTATCAGACCAAATATCAATTTAAAGTATACAGGATTATACATTTCTAAAAAGCTGCTGCTCTGCAGATTACTAAATAAATAATGATTTCATTCTTTGATCAAGTATACCCACACTGACCTAGTTTGAATGTGACAAATAAGTTTAAAAATCCAATTGAAAAGTATTTTTTCTTTAGAAATGTCCTCATAAGTGCAATTTACTGATCTCCTACCCAAAATATGTAAAGTTACCAGTGGTAGCCACACACTGCACAAACTAGAATCTGAAATATTTTTTTAATATCATGTATTGTCTTAATTTTATACAAAATTGTTTGACAGGTGCAGATTTTTACCTTTTTGAGAAGTGATTGGCAGGGTTTTAGCTTATTATGTGAGTTTGTGTATATATCCTTTTAAAACATAAAGTGTGATACCTTTTTGAAAAGCTGAGTAAACCAGTGGCTTCGTGAACAGATCATCTCTGTCTCAGTTTTAATGCACCACATAAAATTGGTGATGAGGAAATAAAAGAAAGCCTTCACTGGGAAAAGAAAAAAAAGGAGAATTGAAGGTAACATGGCACAGATTAGAAGGATTGATGAATTTAAACCAGACACTGAAATGTGGTCAGCCTACATAGAAATAATAGAACAGTTTTACATTGCTAACAATATCGATGATGAGAAAAAAGTGGCAACTTTACTTTTTACTTACGTTTAATGGCCGGGTCTACCTACAGATTATTATGAAATTTAGTTCAACCACAGAAGCCAAAAGATAACACTTTTGATGAGATTATGACAATTCTTCAGAGACATTTTGAATTGAGGCTGTTGTTCATTCCTGAGCAATTTTGCTTCCACCATTGCAACCACAAACAAGGACAATCAGTAACGCAATATGCAGCGGAGCTGAAACAGAGTTCAGTGAATTGTGAACTTTTGCAAGAGCGTTTGAGATCGCCATGAGCATGGAAACTGCTGAGAAAGATGCTCAACAAAATGGAGGCACAGGTCAGAGTAGTGCACAAAGTGCAAGCGAAACCTTCAACACCGACTCACGCTGTACCCTGTTATCATTGTGATGATAAGGATCGCGATGCTTATGACTGTCATTTTAAGAATGCGAAATGCAACAATGTTGAGTGTGACCAAGAACACGCAATGGTTTCTCTGTCAGGCCCTAAAGAAAAGTCTTCATTTAAACCAAATTTTAATGTTGCAGAAACATATATTGAAATGTAGATAGATACTGGAGCTGCAGTTTCAATACTTTCTCAAGAACTGTATGAAGATGTGTTTTCACAGTTGCCTCTTGAAAAAGCTAATGTTAGATTGAAGATATACACTGGAGAGACAATGTCAGTTATTAGGCAAATTACAGTTGCAGTACGATATGAAGAACAGGAAGAGCACCTTCCTTTAATACAACACAACCCCATCTGTACTTGAGTCACCTCCTTCCCAATTTTGATATTCACCCAGGCTTTTGGATAGGCATGCACATCCCTGTTAATACATTTAATTATTATTATTATTATTATTATTATTATTATTATTATTATTATTATTATTATTTATTTCTTAGCAGACGCCCTTATCCAGGGTGACTTACAATCGTAAGCAAATACATTTCAAGTATTGTATACGGGTAAGAATTCTTACCCGTCCCGTCCCATCCCGTGAGATTAACCCTTCTTGTACTAGGGATTGACTACACCCTGAGTCCAAGAGAGCCTGTGTTTGTGTACCTTCCACGATCACAGGAAGGAAAAACCCTTTTGCTGAAGTGATTGAGATAATTGGACGCTTGCCTGGTTGGATGAGATCACACTCCATGGCCAGGCAATTCCTGGCCAGGTGGCCCACCTCCCGGCATGTCCAACAACTCAATTAACCCAATTCTTGCCCTGAAGATTCCAGTTGAAATGTGGAGCCATCAATGGAGCTTGGCAATAGTGGCAATAGTGTGGCCTCGTGAGGCCCCGGTCCAACGCCATAGCAACCTGTGGTGGACCCCACCTCGTCCCGGATCTCGGGCCGGGATCTCCCGCAGCCACACCCTGTTCCTGTACCTAGTTCTCCCCTGAGGAAGTAGCACCAGTGGTCACAGTTTTTCTAAATGGTAAACCGTTAACTGCACTTTTAGACACAGGAAGTACACAGACTTTAGTCCAGACCCAATGGATTCCTAGGGGTCTGTGGAACTACCACAGGGCTGAGAATCAAATGTGTACATGGAGATGAGAGCTTGTACCCCACAGCAGACTTTTACATTGAGGCTTTTAACCAGACCTTTCTTTTAACTATAGGCATACTTCAAGATTTACCTTATCATATAGTGATAGGTCAGGATATGCAAGTGTTGGTGGATTTGCTGCAGCTGAGTAAGCCATGCACCCTGGCAGTCATACGTGCACAGGCTAAGAAGCTAGATGCAGAATCAGACTTTGCAGATTGTATGCCATTCTAAAATAAGGAGTTGGGTGAAGAGCCGGTTAGAACCTGGAAAACAAAGGCAAAAAGGCATTGAGAGAAATTCAGGGGTTCTGTAGAACGGGGCTGGGGTCAGGATCTAGAAGCAATAGAACCGCCTGCACTTGATGAGGGAGAAATACAGCTGCCAGTTAACTTGGCTGAGTTACAGCTAGAGGATCCTACACTGAAAGAACGTTTTAACAAGGTGTCTGAAGGAGGGTTGGTTGGTTTGAAAGATGAGGCTTATGGGACCAGGATAGGTTTGCTGTACCATTAGAACAGCCAGGGAGAGCAGCTACTTGTACCAAAGGTGTTGCGTGACCGTGTTGGAACTGGGACATACAATTCCCTGGGCCGGACAGTTGGGCACTGATAAAACACAATCACGAATTGCCCAGAGGTTTTATTGGCCAGGCTTGTATGAGGCAGTTACACATTATTGTCAAACCTGTGTGTTAGAAGTCAGGAAGGAATGTAGCTTGTTTCCCGTGGATACCATTGCATAGATGTTTATATGGTAGGGCCACTAGATTGCACTCAAGCAGGGAACAAATATATTCTAGTTATTTATGACTATGCTATGAAATTTCTAGAAGCTTTTCCACTGAGGGAGGTTAAGGCAAGAAAAGTAGCATCCACTCTCATTAAACTGTTTTCTAGAGTTGGCTTACTGCTAGAGATTTTAACTGATCATAGCACAAATGCTATGTCCCAAACCTTTTAGCAGGGAAACACTGGGACAAGTGGCTGTCTTACCTGCTGTTTGCCTATCGAGAGGTGCCCCAAGCATCGATGGGGTTCTCGCCATACTAACTGTTCTATGGACAACAGGTGAGAGGCCCTCTCGATGTACCAAGAGAGACCTGGGAAGGCGAGCGACCAGAAAAAGTGAGTGTGCCGTCCTACATGCTGAGATCAGCTGGCACAGATGTCTGCATTGGCCAGTGAGCACGTAGAGAAAGCCCAGGCTGCTCAGAAAAGATGGTATGACTGGTCTGTCCTAAACTGTACTTTTCAGTCAGGAGACTAGGTGTTGCTGTTGCTGCCTACATCGGAGAGCAAACCCTTAGCGAAATGGCAGGGCACTTTTAAAGTTACGAGGAAAATGGGCCCAGTCACTTATGAGATCAGTATGCCAGATTGCCAGAAATCCAAGCAGGTCTTCCTTGTTAACCTGCTTAAGAAATGGTTAACCCGCATAGACCCCACTGACAAAGTTTGTTTATCCAGGCCACAATTTGCTTACGCAGTTCTTGCAAAAACTCAGAATGACACATTGTGCAATTACAGTATGTATTACTAAGCAACACAACAAACAGCTTTAATCACAATATATATAGTTATAAGATAGTCTGCATTTTTCCCCCTTATCTGTTTTCTTTTATTATGAGTGTGTTTGTATAAATTGATATATATTACAGCTCCCTTTCATCCAATACCAAGCATCACCTTGAAAGTCACCATTTACTGAAACAGAGTTCTAATGTGAAATAAATACTAACTAAATAACTGTTACACATTATGAAGCCACGTTTGTCTTGTCAAAATTACAGACTTCTTTTATTTAACCAGCATTAAAAATCTGCTAGCATTCACGTAAATGCACATCTTTCTAATCTGTGATGATTCTACTGCTTGTTTTCACTGCTCAGGAAAAAAACAAAAACATAATCTGCCTGTAACAGCCTTTTTGCTCTGCATAAAAGTAACGCACTGCATTGAATATTCCTAACTCGGTTTGAATGACAAACAAAAAACCCCACAGTTTTAGTACTTTTCATTTTCAACAATATCAAATATGTGCTACAGTGTTGCCAGGGATCGGAATATCCCTATTACAGTATTTCCATATTATACGTTTTTAGAGAGGTTAGCTGCATTGTGGCACCAGCCACACAATTCCGGGCAAGTAAGCACCCCTTTTCTGCTTCTTAATTGAAAGCAAATTATTCTGTACTAACAAATGCAATTGATTATTTATATTGTTGGATAGTTGTACTCAACACCCCTTGTGGTGTTTTTCATCTCCTTTGCTTGAGTATAAGGAAATTGGGGATGACTCCTTTAAGAAATCCTAGTTGTTTATTTGCAGAAGCACATAAGTAGGTTGTTTCCCAGAAGGGAGTAGGAGAGAGGAAGTGGGAAGTAGTGAGTTCCTGCTGCAAGGGAGACCGGCAAACTCATGGTTCAAATGTAAGCTCCACTTGTAGGTGTTCAGAATCCAACTAGGATAAAACCTCAGTAGAACCCCGTTTATCCAAGCCTCGATAATCCGTCTCTCCTTATAAACCGAACCATCCTTTTCCACCTGGAAGTGAAAATTGTGCACAGTTGTAAATGCAGAAAAGGTGTCTTAACGTCTAAAACGTGGTATACTGCCAGTGGCACACACAAGCTTGCATTAACAGTCATTGGCAAAGCAAAAAATCCACATGTGCCTAAGAATTCGAACATGAAAAGTAGCCTACTCTGTTTTGTGATTTTTTTTCTCATACGTTTTTACCAAATGTAATCCTCTAATGTAAACAACATCACACCAAAAACTATTATTCACCTGTTCACCCTGATGGCATTGCTTACCTGATGTCAAATCCACGCAACCACTGCTTACAGTACTTGGAGCAGCAGTTTGATACTGACCCAAACTGTTGTTAATGAAGAAGCGGCTACATGTGCAATGGCAAAGCGATCCTCTCCTCCAGTAAAACAAGGCAAACTGTCAGTTTTTTTTCCAGTCATTATAAACGTTTTACTACAGTACTTTATACTCAATTGCCAGTTTGTTACTTTAAGCTTTATTATTATTATTATTAGAAAACCGGTATTGTTTTCTAAAACTTAAGTTTTCATATGCTGTAATTTAAATAAGTGGTGGATGTTTTGCTCCTTTTCTCACATGGCTCAGCTGTTTTAAACATTGCGCAGTTGTCTGCACATTAAAATAAAGGTGAGAAACTCTACTGATTCAGATTTTTTTATTGCTGACTATCGAAAACAGTTAATAATGTATATTCTCCTGATGATCTGAACTGGCTCCAGTCCCAATTAGATCGGATTAACTTGGCCCTACTGTATTTGTTTTTTCAGATGTTTGTAGTGAAAGTATATATTATTGTGCACTTTCATAAACTGAAAAGTCCAAAGGATTCCAGAGTTACCCTTATTGCTGGATTTCATGCTGATACCTGGAGATACAACACAGCTTTCGGGAACGCTGGATCCAAACACTGAGTTACCATCCACCGTGCCAGAGTTTTGGATCTGTTGCCTGCTAAACTGGGTGAGATCTTTCCAATGGGTTATTTCTAATTTCACATGTTGGCTCGCTGTGGCCAGCGTTGCTGCATATCAAGCCTAATTCATTCCTCTGGATTACAAATACATTTTCTTACTGGATATACACCTGCTCTCACTGTTTCTTTTTTTGATGGATTGGAATATTTAAAGACTGGGACTTAAAAGGCTCACTAAGCCTGTCCGGGACAATATTCTTTTATTGTTACTTGCTTTGGGACTGTAATGTATTCATTTTTTTCAGTACTATAATGATGTTGCATACTCTCGCATATCATATGGTTTGTTTAGTACTTCTATATTGTTTGCCTTCTGTAATGATATTTCGCCCTGGCTTTTAAGGGAGTAGAATTGGGTATTAATAAATGTGTATACGTTTCGGGAGTGTGGAGCACCTTACCTCACTGTATGTTTCAGTCTTTTTTTGCTCTGGGTTGACATTGAATTTCGTTATATATATGTAATATAAGTTATACAATAGCATATAGTATATAAGTTAATGCAAAACAAAAAGAGGCTATATTTGTTGCCTGACTTGTGAACTGTACCGTAGTGTGAATGATCTATTTCAGCTCCATGTTATTATATGGGTTTATTCAGACAGGTTTAGTATCTCACATGACTATATGGCAAAAGGAAATTCTCTTAACATAACTTCTGGAAACACTCTCCAGTCATTTTTTAATTTTTTTAATTGCTTCCCACCCTCCTCATCTTCGTATTCTGGTGTGTTTTTTATGTACCTTGACTCAGTGAGTGCAGTAAGCTGCGTGACCAGCACTGGTATTTACATTTACTGGACCCGAGGACGACCCAAAGCCCCTAGGCATTATTTGTCAGAAGGTTTTGTCATACGAATCTTAAACCTGCAAAATTGAGACACCATTTATCTACAAAGCATTCACAATGTGAAAAAATAACCTTTTTAAACAAAAGAAACAGGAACTTTGCCTTCAGCAACTTTCAATGCGCAAAATGACAACATTCCTTGATGAACTGGTAGTGAAGATTCAAGCCCAGGGATCTTGTTAAGTTAGGTACTGTTAGGATGTGCCAAGTGGCCAAAGATGGTATTGCAGGGAAGCACACGGTTTGTTGCAAAATTTCGTTTTTTTCTTTTTCTTTTTTAGAAGTTCCAAGAACTGAACTGAACACAATTATATAAAACAAATTTTCAAAGAAAATAAATAACTTTTTACAAAATAAAATAAAATTTAAAAAACTGCAGCACCCATCTCTTTCTAAACAGGATGATGAAATTGTTTTTGGCAGTAAAACAGCAAAGAGATATATTGCTCGGTCTAGCCTGGACACTCATGCAGCACCTATCTCTCTAAACCCTCCTTCAACCCCACAGGTAAGTCAGTACTTTGTTATGTATATACTCTGTGCAATTGCAGATTTAAAACAATTCATATGCATTCAAATAAGCACAGTATACAGAATTATTGTTTCCGTTGTGTTCTTAAGAAACAGTTCCACTTTACTCCATGATTCCCTTAAAACACGTTAACTTGTTAAAAGTTTTTTTTTTCTTTTTATAAGGGATGGAACGTGGACCATCACAGGTACGCTATATAAATACTTTACTTTGTACATGTACTTATACATATAAGCCTACAATTTAGTTTCAAAATGCTGTAGTCAAAAATGCGTGGCAAGTGGTCCATGGGAAAAATCCAAACACCAAGGTGGTCCCCACATTAAAAAAGGTTGGGAACCAGTGATCTGAAGGAAGTGCAAACCAGGATTAAAGGCGCAAGTTTAACTATCCACCCAAAGAAGTGTTCATTTGCCGAAGAGGAGAGTAAATACTTTGGATATGGCCTGGGTTGGGGAGTTATCCATCCTCAACTGGAGAAGGTGGAGGCAGTCTGAGCAGCTGAAAGACCAACAATGAAGAATCAGGTCTGTTCATTCCTAGGATTACTAGGATGGTACCGTATCCCCAATTTCTCATCTAGAACGTATGTGTATGTGAATATCTCGTGCATGTCCGTTCTTAAGTGTTACTAAATATTTGAATTAAATACCCATACGGTGTTTCAGCTGCAGAATCATAAAAATGAATAAGTTATAAGCACTTGCTTCTTCAACCGCCAGACCCACAGTTTATGAGGCATATTAAAATCAATACAATATAGCCAAAAATGTAGTCTGGGCATTGTAATAAAATCAAACTCATTGTGAAATAATGTATTATAATCCTGTTGAGTGCTTGACACACTGATGAAAGTCATTCTACACATCATATATTATTATTATTTACACTACATTTCTCAGGCAGAACAACTGTGCCAAAAATGTAAAAAAAGTAAAAAATGTGCGTATTCTAAGCTCTCTGCTCAGATCGGTGACCATTGGGACTGATGTTAAATGAAAGCCAGAGACTGTTGCATTTTACAACGCAACAAAGTATGGTGTGGATATACTGGATCAAATGGCACAGCTGTATTCTGTCAAAGGTGGTACTCGCAGGTGGCCTGTGGCTGTTTTTTATAATGTTTTGGACCTGGCAGCCATCAACGCTTTGGTTTTGTACAAGGAGTGCACCGGCAACACAATCACTCGGAGGGACTTCATTTTGCAGCTAGCCCTGGAGCTATGGCAGAAAGATTTTGATAAGAGACACGAAAGCCGGCTGGCAAATGCCCCTCAACCTTCAGCCAGCGCTGCGCCCACTGGCACACGGAATAAAAGACAATGCCAGGTTGCTAAATGCAATAAAAAACTTTTGATGTTTGCACCCATTGTGAAAAGGCAGTCTGTGGCAAATGCACTGGTACAGTTGAAAAGTGTATTTTCTGCGTAGATTGTACTTAGAAAGCTGTAATAGAACTCTGAACAGACAGACAGAGCCTTTGAACTCAAAGCGCTTTCACGTTGTATAAGTTATATTTTTGTTTTATGCTATTTTTATAACTAGTTACTTATATTTTATAATTTTATATGTGCATACAGCTTTCTACACCTGTTTACACCAAAGTTTATTGCGTAAAGTTTATTTTATTACAGTTTTTCATGTTTATGTATATGTGCTCTTTTTGATAAAAATAAGAAAAAAGATTAATTTTCAATGTAAATACGGTATTTCTATCCTGAAAATGTTATGTATGATGTTCATAAATATAAATATTAAGTCGTATCCAATTTGTTTTTTTTTTCATTTTCATTATTTATTATTATTTATTTCTTAGCAGATGTCCTTATCCAGGGCGACTTACAATTGTTACAAGATATCACATTGATTTTATAAACAATGACATTATTTTTTACACATTATTTTTACATACAATTACCCATTTATACAGTTGGGTTTTTACTGGAGCAATCTAGGTAAAGTACCATGCTCAAGGGTACAGCAGCAGTGTCCCCCACCTGGGATTGAACCCACGGCCCTCCAGTCAGGAGTCAAACCCGTTTTAAAATGGAGCCGCATATTTTGCGGGTGTGGCGGTTGTATGTAGTCCGAATTCTCGGCGGTTCTAGTGGTAAGTATTATCTGCTGGAAAGGAGGTTTATCCTTGAGACAGACCATCGTGCATTATCTTGGCTTGACAGATGTGGGACTCTAATGCACGAGTGACTCTGTGGTTGCTAACCATTTAAATGTTTGACTTAATGGTGCACAGAACCAGGTTGCCCATCTTTTGCACCTGCCTCAGGCTGCGACTTCTGAATAGGGGGGAAATGTAATGGAGTGAACCCCCTCCATTACTGAAAACACGGACTGGCTTTTAAAAAAACAGACTTTTGTTTCTTTAATAGATGGTTTGTCTAAGTCTGAAAACAATGCATAAATAAAACAGTATGTTTTAGAAGTTGATGATTTTAAATCATTTTTGTAAATAGTTTTTATGTGTTTATACAGAATGGTGTATTCCAGGGGAGAGGCTAGGAGGTGGGGTATATATACCTAATCCTAGACCTCACTCGTGGAGAGAGAGGAGAGAGCGCTAGAGAAGGTGTATGCCTATTATATGCCTATTGTAGCAGAAAGGGACTGGGGTGTGATAACTACCTGTTGCAGTTGCCAGCTATTACTTATTAGCATATATTTATATATTTGTTTTTGTTTGTGTTTTTTTTTTAAATTTTGATTTGCCAAAGTCATTTATTCAGATGAAAGTGTGCTCACCCTGCACTGTTCCTGCACTGTTCTGGCCTGATCCGGTTTGAATGCTAATAAAGCACCAGCCACCTGGTTGAAACATATCTCCTGTGTCATCGCTTCCTCCTTGCACTGCAACATCGTGTGCACCAGTCGCTCACAGACTCACACCAACAGAAAAGTAGCATGTAGGTCATGTATTTTATTTGTAGCCAGTTTTCTATGTAAATTTAAAAATTAGTTATTTCTGTAAAGTGTGTGCAGTATGTGTAAGGTAATCTGTCCCTGCCACACACAGTAATCTAAATTTGTGACAAGCTGTATGATACAATAGTACTGCTGAAGTGGCTATAGATTATAACAACATATATGTCATTTTAGTGCTGGTACAAATACCAGAATATTCAAATGAATATTTTTTGAGATCTATTTGGATCATATTTGCTAGAAATGACAAAAATACCTTACACTTCTTTACCACCTCACCAGAAGTTGCGCAACATGGCAAATGATAAAGAGCCCCGTGTGAGATGTAAGATTAATATATATTATATACTGCATAGCAAACATCAGAAATAAAACCATTTTTGACCATCTATCATCTCATTAAGCTTTTAATGAAATTTCCTTCAGGTACCTTTTGTTTTGCTTACTTTAACCACCGGGAGAATGTTATTTTGAGCATACAATTGGTCTTCCTCTGTCCTGTCTTCTGATCTGTCATACAGGCTTTGTTTCCATCTAATCCCAAGGGATATTCTCTGACTGTTCCTGTTTGTTTCAATAACTGACATACTGCATAGTATGTCATGGGAAAAGAAAAATCGAGAAAAAAACTTGCTGTTACCAATATGTTTTATCAACTTGCTTTGCAAGTTGCTATCAAATAATTAAATGTAGCAAAATAGAAATTTCTTGTGAATAAGGTATTATTTTCATTTATTGGTATTGAAACATTCCAGAGTTTTATGTTAACTACATTGTACTGTTCTTATGTAAATAGACCCAGTATTTTGTTCATTTTATTAGTATTGAAAGCTGTAAGTTGTAGGAAACACTGCCAACAACATATGAGTCAATTTAAGAGCTACAGTAGAGTGTATTTTCAGACAGTATAATTCAGGGAAGAAGTTCAAAATAATGGTAATTGAATGCCACTCTGAAACTATTTCATGTAACAGTAACCTTGGCATTATTCAGTGTTTGTCACAATGCACGCACTATTTGGAAACCTTGTTTTTATGCCTGTCCAGTACATCCAAGAGTTAAAATGTTGTTTAACACAGTTACTGTTTATTTTTTTTGTTTTTGGGTAGGATGTTGTGGATTATTTCTGTTGACTGTACACCCCCTCACTGACAGCCCACTCAACAGCAAGCGTGTTGTTTTTTTGTTCTGGTGTTCTATTATTATATTCACTAAAAAGGAAGTAGTCTATTTATAAAAGAGTGTGAATCAGTGGGTGGGGATTTCAGTTTCTGACATTTTATACTTCTTGGGCATGTACCTAACACAGCAATGGAAACAAATAATCATACCAGGACCTAAGAATAATTAGTTCAAATGTTGTCATTTTCTGATTAAAAATAATATACCTAAGGTAGGTGTGTGAATGATGCAGCCTTTAAAAGCTGTAAAAAGAGCAGGCAGAGGTGAAAGGAGGCAGTTTAAGCACTCTTGTCCGTATTTATTTACAGTAAACAAAATAAATGGTACTGCTTCTTTAAATACTGCACACTATATACAATGGAGCCCAGGCACAGCAAGGATTGAAACAAGTGGTATCCTTGTTAGCAGACACAGCTGTAGCTGCTGGACTGGCAGGTAATTTTATTTGGGTGTTCTGGAGGTAGTTACCTGCTTTCAGCCAGGGAAATAAAAAGGATCATTGTAGTCCTTGGTTTGGCTGCTCTGCTCTGCTCTGCTCCTTGTCCTGGGTTCGTCCACCTCACAAGTGGAGAGACTACTCCTTTTATACACCTGTGGCAGAGCTTAATTGATTGTTCAGTAGTTCAGGACAAACACCAATCACAAAATGTTTTATGACAAATATTTATTGTGGAGAATGCGGAGTATGCGATTTTACAGAGAAGTATGTTGTATATACACATTAATTTGGCATCAAACCTAACTTGGTTTGAGGGCTTGCTGCCTGGCCGACTGGACAAGGCGGAGACCCTGTAATGGGGGAGGTCTGTCCTGAATGTCTGGCGCATGCGTGGTTCTGCAAGAAGAAGGCAGCAGTCTTGTAAGATCCGCCTGTCAGTCATGGCAGTGACACGGAGAGGTGGGGAAGAGAGTGTGTTGGCTTTCCCTCTCTCTGAATGGCTGAGAGTTGGGCCTTGGGCGATTACTTGGCTCATAAGTACTGTGCTTGGTTATGCATTCAGGTGGCTGGAGAGGGGATACCCCGTGACGCTGGCGGAAGACGCCAGTGTAAACAAAGACCAGGCAGGAACGCCAGCGGTTGAAGAGAGAACAAAACAGGCAAGCACGGCTGAGGAAGACAGCCCGCCTGAAACAAATAAACCAAGAATTAAAAAATATAATTACATACCCGAGGTGACGTGTGTAGTTATACGGGGAACTCTGGCCACCCCAGTTTATAGGGAATAGATGAGTGTAGGACGGAGACCCGAACTGACCGGCTTAGGGGCAGTGGGGGCACTGCGTAAGCAGCACCTTTATTTTGTAGTTTTATTACTGTGTTTTATTTTCTCTCTTTATTTCACCTTTGGTTTTCATTATTATTTTAGAGCACCTGTGTGTGCTGATGGATACAAGTGCAACCCCTGCTTACCATCATTGGTATAAGGGGAGTTGCAGCACCAACGCCATCTGGCGACAAATAATAATAAAAAACATTTCCAAAATAAAACTAGGCACAAGTGCGGTGTTTCAAATAAAACCTTCTGTCTCCCGTATGTGTCAGTGAATTGCCCACCACCCTTCCACAGACCCATATTGACAAAACCTAGAAACGATGAAATCAAAATGCAACTGAGAGGTAAGTGAAGAGGGTATAACAATCTTGCTAACAATCTTAATTAGCTAATATGTAAATTGAATGATTCAATTTGGTGATGCGGAGATTGGTGTCTGACCCTCCTCCCGAACTTTAGTTAAGAACTTCATTTAGGTAATTCGGGACAAACACCAATCACAAAATCTTTTTGTACAAATATTTATTGTGGAGAATGCAGAGTATGTGATTTTACAGAGATGTATGTTGTGTATACACATTAATTTGGCATCAAACCTAACTTGGTTTGAGGGCTCGCTGCCTGGCAAACTGGACAAGGCAGAGACCCCCAAAAAGAACAAGCTGGTCTCAATGCTGCGATTAGTATTGAATATAGCCCACTTGAAGGTTGAGCCAACCTTTAACAAATGATCATCAGCGCGCAGGAGAGGAAAACAAAACCAATTTTTGGGAAATAAACCTCTGGGAATCCATGGCTGATTCGATTGCCCTTCCTCCGGGCAGGCTACTAACGCTTAAGATCACATTTTTGTAAAAGCATTTTTAGGATCTGTAATATTTGTTCTAATGTAAACTTGGTAAGCTCTGGAGGACCAACAACCTAACCGTTTGATAAGAGAGTCTGGAACTCCGTGGCGAGAAGCTGCTACGATTCTGAGAGAATGACCGGAGAACTGCTCAGCTGTGAATCCGGACCTGGAAAGAATCTGGTGAAGGTGAAAGAAGAACTAATGTCGGGTGACGATTGTTACGTTTTCGTTAATAAACAGCGGGTCTGAGGGAGATGCGCCCTGAGAAAGACGGAGATGGATAAGAGAGAAAGGGGTCATATGGGCTGACATGGGAGGTTTAATTTAAAAACAAATAGGAAAGGGTTCCCTAATCTTCCTGGTCAGCTTTACTTCTTTTGAGCAGGAAGGAAAAGGTATCAGATGAGGTGATTGCTAGGTCAGAGATACTGGGGTGAATCTGGGGGTTGGATTTATTTGAGTGTGATATAGACTCTGAGCGCCTAAGGAACCCAAAAAGGCTAAGAGAAAAAAGGGCTTCTAAGGTTTTATCTAAAAACTGGGAGGAGTAGCCGGAGCGGATGAATGAGATGCACTGGGAAAGTATGTTGATGGTGATAGGTAGGCAAGCAGGGGGAGAAGGAGATTCTGATCGTTGAAGCCCTTTCAGCATTAATTAAATTTGTGAGTTGCTGAGTGTAGAGCTGGGGGTGCTGAAAATGAGTTTGTGGAAAAACTAGATGCTGGAAATTGAATTTTTGATGGAGGAAACTCTTATAGCTCTATTCTTAAGGGACATAATATAGGATGATACTACGGGCATTGAAAATGAAGGGAATGTTGAATGCAATGTGAACATTTTTTTAAAGCAATTCCAGGATGACCAGTACATTTGCAGTGAGCAGGGAGCGATACTGAGAAGAGTTGTTTCTTGAGCCTGCAGAATTATGGAATGCAGTGAGTGGCTCACATGAATGTCAGGTCTGAAAAGGGAGGAATCCGAGTTGGAAGGAGGTCGGCTTCGGAAGCTAATGTTCTGAATCTCTGCATTTGGAAATGAGAAAGAGAATTGGCGATTACATTCAGGTGGCCGGGAATATGTTGAGCTCTGAGAATGAAGTGATGAGTAGCAGATAACCAGGTAATCCTTCTGAATTATATGGTGGGAGGATGGATGACTGTAGCTGAATTATCTGAGTGGAGAAGAATGGATTTTTGGGCCCAGGATGCCCCCCAAAAAGGAATGCGGAGAAGCAACTGGATACATTTCGTACAATGATTGGGTATAGGAATGGTGCTGAATTCTTCGGGCCATGGAGAAGAAAACCATGTTCCCTTGTAGTGTCCTCCAAAGCCGAGAGAGGGAGCTGCATCTGTGAACAGTTGAATGTCTTCGTGCAGCAGGAGACAGTCGTCGTAAAAGAAAGTAATGCTGTCCCATTCTTTTAGTAGGAGCTCCCACGGGCGGAGTTCCTTGCAGCAAAAAGGGTCCATGAGTATGACATCATTGAGGGAATCAACGTAAGGGATCAAGAGAATAAAATAGGAGATGAAAGCTTTATCCTCATTATCCTCATTGCGTAGTTTAAATGACCTAGGAGGGAGGACAGAAGATTGCGTTTTGTAGGAGGGGGACCGGACAGAAAAGTGGAAATAATAGATACAATACAATATAATGTATTTATTTATTTATTTATTTATTCCCCAGGGAAGCAAGGCTGAAAAAGATTGGGAATCCAGGGTGAAGCCTAGAAACTCGATGGAAGTGAGAGAACCCAAGGTCTTTTCTGATGCTAGGAGGATGCCGAGATTTGAAAATAATGATTTGAGGATTGTTAGGTTCTGGGCAGGGGAAGCGTGGTGAAAATCAATGAGAATAAAATCATCCAGGAGATGCAGCAGAAAAGGAATGTGGTAGTTATTAAGGAGGATCCAGCACAGCTCTTCTGACAGGGTATCAGATATCTTGGGGCTGCTTCTGCAGCCGAACTTCAGGCGAACAGAAAAGTAAAATTTGGAATGCCACTGTATTCCAAAGAGGTGCCAGAGGGCAGGATCAATGGGCATGATTTTAAATGCATTTGATATAAATCGACTTTAGCCAGCCATGAGTTTTTCCCAGCAATTTTAATTAAGGATATACCGTCTTTTGATCTGGAGGGGATGAAAAGATGAGGAGGATTGCGAGGGAGGGACATGAGGGGATGGGGTGGAGGGTCAGTAAGGGAGCAGGAAATGGTGGGGTGAGCGGTGGAACCGCATACCGAGCATGCTAGATGCCAAAGACCTGTGAAAAAACTGGAGAATATCTCTTGGTCCAGTGCACCCCAGTAGATCCTCTGGTTCCATGGGCAGTGGCTTTGGCAGAGAAGGCTTTGTGATATTCAAAGAAATGGGAACCTCTGAATCTATCTGAGAAGTCTAAAATGATCGCCATACTCGCGTCGGCGGTCGGGATAGAACTCGCATATGATGTCCCTAAAATGGCTGAGAGCTAGAATGAACTCGGAAATTGAAGTGTTTTGAATAAGCAGGGTTCGGAGGTTTTAAGTCTAACTGAGAGGTCGGTGCACTGGACCACCCTGTTACTGATGGAATCTAATGTGTTAGTGAGTAGTGAAGCGAGGTTAATATCTGCACCTGCTAAAATCTGGTTGCGTAGGTCAAGGAACACGGGTACGGCATTTTTTTAGGGAAAAACCAGACACTGCAGAGGGAGAAAGCAAAGGGTGGTTATTAAAAACTGGAGCGCTAGGGGAATTGAGGGTGCCGCAGAAAAGGCAGGTAGGAGGAGGGAGCAGCTATGGGGGCCTGCTGGACGGCAATAGCTGTGGGGAAGGAACACAAAAAGAGAGCTGGGCCCGGCTGAGGTGGGAACACCGAACCTTCTCATGGGGCTTGCTGGGGACCCAACGTAGAAGTAAGGGATGCAGGTGCTTGCTGTGAGCCTGGGAAAGAGAAAGCAGGGGCCTGCTGTACCGCTGGGAAGGAAGGAAGAGTAGACAGAAGAGCGGGGCCCTGCTGGGCAGCCGTTTGATGTAAGGAAGAGAAGGGGGCTGTTGCCCTGTTGAAAGCTTGTAGCTGAAAAGGTAGAAGGAATATTAGAAAGAGAGGGAACCACTATGGGGGCCTGCTGGACACCCATAGTGGCCAGAGAGGTCACTGAAGGGGCCTGCTGGACGCCTGCAGTGAGGGGGGTTGGAGGACCGCTGGGAAGGGCGGAAGAGTGGACGGAAAAGCGGGGCCATGCTGGGCAACCATTTGAGGTAATGAATAGTTGGGGGCTGATGGGCCCTGTTGAAGCCCGCAGCTGGAAAGGCAGAAGGAAGAAAGTCATTTGACAGAAAAAGGACCACTATGGGGGCTTGCAGGCCAAAGTGGTCACTGCAGGGGCCTGTTGGACACCTGCAGTGAGGGGAGGTAACCTGAAAGGTTATAGTTGGCCTTTGATTGGCAGGTGCTATGGAGGTTCAACCATGCTGTGAAAGCTTGAGTAGCACACTCGGTCAAAGTGGAAGGGGCACTCACCAACCCGCCTGGCCAACGTGGTGAGTTACGGCCAACCCTCCCCATATACAAGAATGTAACATCCACAGTGAGACTCCATAAAAACAGCGACAAAATCAAGATTGAAAAAGGAGTTCGTCAAGGAGATAAAGTTTCCCCAAAGCTCTTTACGGCCAACCTAGAAGACATTTTCAAAACATTGGATTGGGAAGATCAATGGAGCCTACCTGAATCACCTACGATTCGCTGACACCATCCTCATATTTACAACGTTACCAGAAGAATTACAAACAAGAATACAAAGTGGGTTTGAAAATGAACCTGACGAAGACTCAAGTCATGTTCAATAAATATACCACTCCACAGGCAATTGAAGTCAATGGGATCAAGCCTGAAGAAGTCAATAACTACATATATTTATGACAGTTCATTTCAGCAACGGAGAACCAAATGTATGAAATCAACAGCAGAGCAAAAATGGTCCGGAGTGCCTTTGGAAGATTAAGCATAGTTCTGAAAGGGAATCTACCCTTATGCCTCAAGAGGAACATTTTTTTATTCAAAATTGGTTATACTGTTGTATTTAGCTTGATTCAAGGGCTTGCAGTGTTCTTTAATTTCTAAAAGAGTACTCTGACAAAACTGTCAGTCATCCTTTGTTGTTGTTTTGTTGTTTCCAGTAGCAGAACTGCTAGAAAGTTTGTTTAGCACACAGTTGGTACTGCAAACTACCTCTATGATTCTGGAACTCAGCTTGAGAGTACAATTAACTCTTTGCGGTCCTATGTCGGACCCTGTCCGACATCATCAAAAAGACGTAAAACACAGGTCTCTAGTCGTTTTTTTCTCTAGAAAAAGCTGAGAAAACCATTCAATGGCCGAGTGAGACCGATAGGAGCCGACAGAAGCCGAAAAAAAGGGGCCTATCTGAGCAATACATATAGCCCAGGCCCCACAGAGATAACACGGACATAAACAAACAAGATAGCTGCTTCTGCATCCAGCGCTCAAAGAATATCACGGACATTTCAGAGCTTTTTGAGATGTTATAGTAATAAAATAATGACTTGGATCGCATTATTGAGGAGTTTGGTGATAAAAGGAGTGATCAGGAGATGATTTATCAGTATGCACAACTATGAAGAGGTATGTGAAAAATACAGCGAACAAGGGGTGGTATGGGGCTGGAGATACAGTACTGAGTGCCCTGTTGATATACAGTGCCTTTTAAACCCGTTTTACTATGAATAAAATTACTTTTAAACAGTGGGTCTAAAATAAACTGCGCGTGTGAAAATAAATTGGACTTGACGCGCCTGAGACGCGCTGAATAAATGGACCGCAAAGGGTTAACCATTTTTCTATCCAATTAACTGGCAGCAGGTTTTTTAAAATGAAACTGTCCATTCATAAGTCCTTCATTTTTGTGGGTTGCAACCCTAGTTTTTGTTTTTCATTTAGATTTGCTGATGCACAGACATGTTTTAACTTAAATGATACAGTAGAGAATGAACTACCTAATGCTAAGAGGGTCAAGACAAACTAGATTAACAGGCGTTAAAAATGATTGCATTATTGCAGAAGTTAACTGTGATTAGTTGACAGACCTATTATTATTATGATATATTATTATCATTATTATTATTATTATTATTAATTTCTTTATTTCTCAGCAGACGTCCTTACCCACGGCGACTTACAGTTGTTTACAAAACAATACATATCAAGAATTACAGTACAATTAAAAGCAAGATACAAAATACAATGACTTCAGTCCTAATAATAGCAAATATACTATATACTGTGAATAAAACATAACACCAAAATCTATTTTTGTGATTTTTTTTTTTTAAATTAAGTGTTAAAGTCTTAGTAAGTACAGTACTGTCTTATGTACCAATTAAAATGTTAAAATCATAGGGTCACAACGGCAGTAAGGTTAAGGTCTTCATCATAATGAGTTTTGTTGTACTAGAACAAAGCAGACTTACTGTATTCACTTATTTCTGATATAATAATGCTATATTTGATTATGCTTGTTATCTGACTTGTTTAACATTCACTCCCTAAGTGAAGCAGTTGACTGCTTGCAAATAAACATTGCCCTCTTGTGGATGTTTATATGATTTACATGATTCAAAATAAATCACTTAGTTTGACTTTAAACCTGACTTCTTTTTTATTTGCTGTGTAAGATTCAGATCTGCCATTTATATTACCAAGTTTACCAAGGTCACTGTGCACAGTAATTTATCAGTTTTCCCCTGCTTTTTACTATGGGTATACTTTGCATATTTTAATATGCTTTACCATCTCTGGGCTTTACTATGCTTACCCATGTGTTACAATGGTTTTGCAATGCTTTTACAATGGGAAACTTTTTTAAGGGAGGGTTCAATGTTTTTTTGTCTTCAATATATTAAAATGTGCTGCTTTCAGAGTCTTTATTCAGTTACTCAGGCAGATAGATAAACACCAGCCACACTAACCATTATACAATAAAACAATATATACTGTCGAGCCCTCTTGAGGTGTCGTGGGCTAGTCGACAAAACACCGAGGATGGAAGATGCCCACTTGAAGACCCCAGAGATGTACCCTACTTAGCTCAATCCAGACGGTTGTCATGCTGATGCACTGGGGAGACCGCACTGTGGTTGATCCCCGGAGCCAGCATCGCAGCCATTATGTGTGCTGATGTGCTAGGGAGGCAATAAGCTGATCCCTGGAGCCAGCATTACACTTCAGCCATCAACACCAGGCAGAAGGATATCTACATCATCATATGGAAGGAAACACAAATGGATGGAGACACAGATGGATCACATTAGTTTACTGTAAAGCTACGTCTTATCTTGGCAAGAGCCGAGTTCAAATAGGCATGGAGCTACGGTACACCAAGTCATCGACCCGTAAGGGAAGCGATGTGGCAGCCGTGGATTGGAGGAGCAGTTGCACTCGTTAACCAAGGGGGTGTGATTGACGGTACATAAGGGCTGTAATTCGTTACAGCTCAAGCCAATTTTATTTTACAAAGAAATAAAATGAATAAAAGCAAGTGAAGGGAAACTGGGAGCAAAATAACAAAACAGGCTGAACAATCGCCCTATTTCCCTGGAAAACTTTTTATTAGTAGCCGCACTTACACTTTCGTTCTCTCTCTCAGACTCCTGGACTGCAGCCCCGCTCTGACCTTTATAGCCTCAGGACCCCCGCCCTCACCTAACGCAGGACCACATCCCCACTTTCACACCAAAACATTCACCCACTCAGGCCCCCCCAACACTTGCACTCACTCTCTATACCAAAACCCTCTCTATACTGCTTGGGATCAACATCCCCTAAACTGACCTACTTTTGGGCTCCCAGAATCCCGGCCTCCTCACAGCAACCGGCCTCTTCAACCGCCTTTTCAAACGGCCTCGGCTGGGCAATGCCTTCACGAGCACCATCTTGCAGTGGAAGGGGGTCATATAAAAAGTACAATTTATATTTACTTAAATGAGAATATGCCCATTGAATATTTATTCCTAAAACAACTCTGACAAGAGGTCTGGAAAAACTAAATCCTAAACAAGAGGACCAGTTGTTAAGCTAAAATCCCTCCTGTGAAGATCGACTAGGCTTAACCTTTTTAAACAAATGCAGATCTTTATCAGAACTGAGTCCTAAGCTTCAAACAGATTTTGTTTACACGTTACATCTTGAAACTCATAGCAAACTGATGTAAATTCCTTTCTCCATTGTCCCAGACTTATTGTCTGCATAATGTGTATTCCAGATGAAAGCTGGTCAAAAATTGCGGTCAAAAATACTGCCCTCTGGTGGATGATGAAGATGGTTCAGTCTGTAATTAAAATACATAGGGTTTGCTGTAGATTTAATGTAATTGTTATTAAAACCATATTCTTGTGAACTCATAAATGTACAAACATAGAACATGTAGTGTATTAAAGGCTTTACTTAAGTCACTAAAAATGAAGTCATTTATCATTCAGGAAATTGATTAAAATAGATTAGAATGATAAATATGGGACGTATATTTAATTTGGTACTGCATTGTGTGAAATCACATCAGGAAAATAGAAATGTAATTATCAAGTAAAAATTAATAACTTAGTATAAGTTATTTCACAAAACAGTAAAAATGTACCAGACCCAATGTATTGCATATGATAAATAGTTGCATACTATTTTCATAATGGTGGAAAAAATATGATAAATTAAATTTAAAAAGATGTAAAAGACCGAAAACAGCATAACATACCAGATTTGAATGGGCACATCTGTGCTTTCATACCGGAAGTTGTTTAGGCATGTGTAGTACCACTTTTTAATGCATATCTGAAAGTAACACTACACTGGTAAGAAATTAAAGTTAGTTTCACCTCTGACTATAGCTATATATCTATAGCTATATCTACTTTGACTTCAATTCTGGTAAAATCTGCCAATCTGATTTAGACATTGCCCGAACTGTATATACTATGTTCTTAAATAGTAAATTTAGTATTATTTGTTTTGCAAAATAGAAAGGTTATGTTTCACTTTCACTGCATTTGCACTTTTATTAAGTCTGTAATACAGTGATGCAATTATGAGATTGTGCATCAGTTCATTTGATTTCAGATCATGTATTTTTCTCTTTTCTCTTTTACATAAAAACATGTTATATTTATGTATTTCCCATTTGTGTAGGTTCATAATGGAATGAAAACTGTATTAACACAGGCAGATTTCTAGAATGATGCTGCACAGCGTATTGTTAGTGTGTTTTTCCTGCATTCACAATAAATTATTTTCATTTTGGTAAATGAAGTGGTATTAACTTATTCTGTCATTCTTTTTTTTGGTATCAATTAATCCTTCTGTCATATCAGTGTGATATATCTGCCTGTTTGACAGTTGGTAATTTTCAATTTGAGACTTTAGTGGCTAGTTTTACACTGAATTTGACAGGTGAATTCATTGCCGTTGCTTGCAAAGTGTGATGGTGTGTGCTGGGAACGAGTGGAGAGTAAAAGCAAAGTACAGTGACTTTCTGATATAAATTAAGAAGCTCTAAAAGTATGATTATAACTTATATGATTATTCTTTTTCATTCATTTTTGTTTTCAGTAAACTCATAATTATTAAGGTGACTAATGTTCTATTGCCATGGTGACATTATTTATTCCTTATAAAAGTTAATGCAAAAGAAAAATCAAATCTACGATGGTTGCAGTTGGATTTGTGTGTGTGTGTGTGGGGGTGTTTAGGCTACAACCTAACTCGCTTCCAATTTCTTATTCTTACTAAGATTGGTTGCAAAGACAACAGGGCTAACCAGTGGTTGGATAATGTTTTGTTGGGTGGGTTTTTATTATGCAGTTTCCTAGTAACTGCAATTTTACTTGTGTAATATAAAATAAAAAATGACTTGTCGTTAAATCTCCGAGTCACGGAGCCTGAATGTTTGAGTCCGAGTCCCACAAGGTAAAATCCGAGTCGAGTCCAAGTCTTTTGCGACCATGACTCGAGTCCGAGTCACAAGAAATGCGACTCGAGTCTGGGTCCTGGACTCAAGTCCTACAAGTCTGCCAGTTACCAAGACAAAACTGCCCGGACAGGACAGTAAAACAATGCAAAATGTCTTAAACACTATACCACACAATTACTTTGTCACTATAGTCTATATATAAAAAAGAATGATAATATTCAATGTTTTTAAATAAATCAAAATACTCCTGGACCAAGACAAACCTGCAAAGACTCCTACCCCCTACCCTGCATTGACGAGTCCTTGGACCTGGTAGCGGGCTCCTCGTGGATCAGCTCACAGGACTTCAAAAGTGGATACTGGCAAGTGGAGCTCGACCCTGCAGCTCGGCCCAAGACTGCCTTCTCCACCGGACGAGGGCTATGGCAGTTCAAGGTGATGCCATTCGGGCTGTGCAATGCACCTGCCACGTTCAAGCAGCGGATGGAGAAGGCATCGAATGGGGTCCCTTCACAGCGCTGCCAGGTGTAGTTGGACGATCTTCTGGTACATGGGCCGACCTTTGACAATGTTCTAAGCTACCTGCGAAAGTGGTGCAGTGCCTTGAGGCAACCAGCGGGAGGTCAGCTTCCTAAGGCACCGAGTGGGTTAGGAAGGCATCCGCACAGTGCTGTCCTCAGATCAATGCGAGCTGCGGGTGTTCCTGGGGCTCACCTTGTACTACCGCCACTTCGCCGGGCACTACGCCCGGCGAAGCGGCACTACGCTGCCCCCTGATCCCACTTCTCCGTTCCTGCTCGATACTGCTGCCAGCAATGATGAGGTAGCAGTCCTGTCCCAGCAGTGGCCAGATGGGGAACGAGTGGTGGCATACTTCAGCTGACTGCTGAACAAAGTGGAGAGGTGGAACTGCGTGACCTGGCGGGAGCTGCTCGCAGTGATGGCCGCGGTGCACCACTACCTCTGCGGGCTCCCATTCACCATTTGCACAGACCACGCTGCACTACAGTGGCTGCTAACCTTCCAGGAGCTAATGGGGCAGGTGGAGCGTTGGATTGAGCAGCTTAAAGAGTAAGCTTGAGGTTTGAAATAGACTTTAAAGTTATAAGTGTAAAAAGTTGTCAGGATGTTAATGAAAAGAAAAATTACAGGTACATTATTTAAACAGTTGTAGCAACACGTGTGGACGTGTAACACTATATTTTCCAGAACCCCACTACTTACTCTTTAAGGGAACTGCAGCCACTGCCACAGTGATGGGCTGGTGGAGAGGTTCAACCGAAATTACACAACCATGGGACTCTAGTGTGTTTTATTGTGATTCAAGACAATGTACAATATATAATCAGCTTTTAAGGTACTATAACTACTGTAAGATTCTTTCAAATAATCCTGAAACCAAAGTCCTCTATTTTGCCTCCCTTAAGGCATAACCCCTGGCACTGGCTGAATCTTCATAATTTCAAGGAATTGGCACTAATATCTGGTACAAAATGTGGATGTACTGTGTGATATCACAACCTGGATGTGTTCTCTATCATTCTCTTTTGTTTCTTCTAAAGATCATTTATCAGGCTTACTATTAATGTCCCTTTTCAACCACTGAAACAAGCAGATTTTCTGAAGTGATATAGAACAATTTCCACTAGTGGTGTGCATCTGCATGTTCCCTCTGAAACTCATTTTGAAATTACACGTGATGATTTCCACCTCACTTAAGAAATTCAGCTATTATGGCAGTTGCAAAAAACCCATTAGTTAGTAAGCCTGATAAATAATGATCTAAACATCATGGCAAAAACATCAAATCTGAATGTTCAATAATACACTTAATAAGATATCAAGCAAGCAAGAGATGTTATATTAAGAAAAAAAATACTATTTTTCACATATGAATTTAGTTAATTTATTCAAAGATTAGGCTAACAAAAAGTTCAAGGTTCATGTTCAGATCGCTCTCCAAGTGTATATTTTTCAGATGCCATTTTTAAATAAGGTTCGTGATTGGCATATTGGCAGTCCTTAAAAATTCAGTGTTTTTATAGTCTTTCATTTATTCATACACATGCCAAAAATCACATATGCCCCTGGTTAGAAATTACTGAGACTACAAACCACAGCTTTGGCTCGAAATTAAAGCTATGTTTGCTTCTACAAGTGCCTATTTTGTAATCAAAGAACTGTGACAGATTTAGAATAAATATACCAAGACTGGTATTAGCAACTCATATTTTACCATTTCATATTTCAAAACATGTTTTTGTGGAGAGGATCCTTCTTATTCAAAACTTGTTTTTCTGCTTTCTCCCTGAACCACCAGAACATGTTCCAATTGGTGTCACATCCGGCAAGAAACAGAAGGCTACACCCTATCTATCAAGAAACCACTATTGCTGATCTTATCAGGATAAAGTCTGAGCATGCCAACATACCTATTGCTTATTGTTTATGAAATGAGTGATGAATTGCCATAATTACTTATAGCCCAAACCCATATTTGAATAAGTGAATCTTTTTTAATTTAAATGTTTTTCATGCTTATCTAGCATACTTTTAGAACTGGAGTCCTCCACAAACATGGGGTCTGGTTTAAATTGACATGAATAAAGCTCTGAAACTAATAAAAATCAAATCACATTTTTGCATATTTACTTGAAAAGAATTTAACAGAACAAAACTTATATTGGAGTTGAAACGCAAAAGTAAAGCAGATTTTTTTTTTTAAAAAAAGGGGAGTAAATGTACACAAAAGCCACTTAATGTATCGCATTTTTGAAAATCAGGTACAGGGTTTGAGGATATCGATAAAGCACACTAGTCATAAAAGCAAATTTAATAAATTAAAGATAGTAAAACCGCCAATCAAGGCTGGTCAGTGGCAGAAATAGCAAACCCAGACACAGAACTTCAGTTTAAAGCGCCTTGGCACACTTTATTCACAAATAAACAAATGAAAACACAGGAACAAATCAAAGAGTTGAACAAAAACCCTACACATACAAAACACTACAACACATAAAACAACACCAACGCTACAGCTATCCTGGTGTTGTTTCTCTTACTTCTTACTTTGTCATTCCATTCCAGCTGGACCAACTGCCTTCATTAAATTACCTTTCCAGCAAACATTTACTTTGATCCCTTTTATAGGATGTGGCCATGGGAAATTGACTTCAACCATTCAATTGCCACCTGGCCACATTCCACATTTTTCTAATTAACTAATAAAACAATTATACAATAAACAATTAAAGTCACCCGTGGCTGTGCATATACAGCCACAAAACACACACTTTGCTGCAGGGCCCTGTCCTGTCACACAGCTAGTGAATTTTCCATTTGTTACACCCATATAATCCATATTATATTAATTAATTACATTTATGTGATTCAATGGTTAATGAAGGCTCCAGCTACGGGTGTGTAAATAGGGAGATCACGGGTGTTAGAGAAGGTAGTGTTGTGATGGTGAAAGCTGTGCAGTTTGTCGTTTTGTTTTGTGTTATGAAATGTATGTAAATAAAATGTGCATGAGCACTTGAACAGCAGCATTTCTGGTCTCTGAGTCTCCTTGCCACCGTACCTCGTCACAGTGTGTTTTGAAAAGTCTATTTTAACCCGATGAAGGGGCATAGTCTTGATAACTTGTGTAGACTTTGTTACACTCAAGTTGGTCTAATAATTAAATCAAAAAATAAATCTCAAAATCAATACTGAAAAGTGAACGAACACAACAAAACCTAAAATATACTCTCCTTTATAACAGCACATTGTGCGTGCATCAAGTGTTTCACTGTAGTACCGAATATCTATCTCAGGTTTCTGATAACTTTATAAAAGCCAAAATCTGAGAAAAGGTAACATGCTGAACAAAAAAGGAATGTATCGCTGTGGTGCTATAAGCTATAAGCAGTGTCCATTATTACTTTTGGTGGGACTGACCAACAATAAAACAAAAAATGGATCTCCTGAGTGTGTTGTGATTTTTGCTTATTTTGCCCCGTGTTGGCCAACACATTTGATTTTAGCAACCTGCGTGTTGCTGTGGAAATACAAGTAGTAAATTCTAGAAATATGTACGATTTTCCCAAATTCGAAGTTACACTACAAAAAAAGTAATAAACTTTGTTTCACGAAAACACTTCCTTTCTTTTGGCCTGAACAATACCAACGGTTACCAGTTTTAACTGCATATTCTCCCGGTATAATTATAAAAATGAAGTCACCTTACACACAGTTTTGCAAAATATTTTATTATGAATTATTTCTGATCAATCAACAGACTTTGTCTTGGTCCCTATATTTTTTCCGTTATGATTAACATGGTGTAACACCATCACATAAAATAGCATAATTAAGTAAAACAAATCCTAGCTTATTTAGGTTAACTATTTGATTTATAGACAATTATATATTGTCATGCATATTAGTTCTTTATCAAGGTGCATACTGTAGATGCACTAAACAGCATACTTTTTTTTAGCATTTACATCACTATTTGTTGAAGCTATTTGTTCCACTGCTGTAAAATATGTTAGATTCTTTGAAATGAATCCTGCCTATACCAAGATTCCTCTTTGCAGTACAGATCCACTGACATTACAGTCTACATATTAATGAACGCATACCAGCCTTTCATGTGTCTGGGCAGTATAGTCTATAGTAAAATAGAACTGAGAAGCATACATAAAGCAGCATGATTTGACTAAAGTAATCTATCTTTTGTGTAATTTGGTAGCCTTGGATGTGTGCATTGCAAAATACTGTATCTGCTCGGCAGAAAAGTATTGATTTTGGAAATGCAATTTGAGGGATCTGAAAAGGAAGTCTATTTTTTATGTAAATATACTCACCAAGTGCACATTAGGGAAAACTTCTGCTGTTATATCCTAAAATAGACTTTCTTGTGGTAGAACTTTACTGTTTAAACTATACATTACAGGATTGTCAGTTACAGCACACATGTTGAGCTTGTAGTGAAACCTCAGACTTCTTTAGCTTTAATGTCCTGGATAACATGTGAATTTAACTTAAAAAGAGAAGGTTCTGTGTACGAGGCCCATTTATGGAACATTCCTCCAAGCGGTTTACTAATCCTATATGTTTCTAAAAAAAATTGCTACAAACAGACAGTCATCATGAGACCAGAAAAAACATGTAATTACTGGGAGGGAGGCCTAGACAGTATATATTACTGTTGACAATGACAAGGCCTGACACCACCAGTTTGTTTTGGTCTGTCTCTTAGCCCACATCCTTCCTTGTGGTCTTATATTTTCTATTTTTTAATTCTTCTTGGAGGAAAATTCCTAATCCTCTCAAAGAAGCTGCTCTCACTGCCCACTTGTATGCACTTCTATTTCCATGCTTTACATTAACATTATATGATACTGTAGATACATTTTACGAGTTGGCATTTATGGTATGTTAGTCACCACATAATTAAATCCAAACTTGTGTGCCACTGTCATTCCCACTGCAGTCTGTTATTTAGCAACCTCTCTTTCTTTGATTGAACTGCAGTGTCACTCCTGAAAGTCAGTCCATGGAAAACTTGGCCACCACATCCTGCAAAGGGCTTATTGTCCTACACGCTTCCTTTTCTGATATTTTATATTTCAAAGCACAGTTTGTATTTGTATGTCTTCTGTCTGTGCTGGTTAAGGTATGGCATCTTTATGAATCATTGCCAACCCAAGAGCTGCAAACATTTGGATATAGACAATGCAATTGCTGACAACAGTTGATCTCCTGTTTCTTAGACAGATGTTAGACATAAATTCAGAAACACCAGTGATATCTATGCAGCACACACTTCTAGCCCTCGTATGAATGATCAGTATCTTTGGAAAAAGAAGCAGCATTAATCAAGAAAATGGAGTTCCAGTTACCCTGTTTTTCAATTAGACATACCAGTAGAGTACAGGTAGATTCTACAGTGTTATTATTATTATTATTATTATTATTATTTTGGAGACGCTTTTATCCTAAACGAAGTACAGAGACTAGGGCGTGAACTATGCATCATAACTGTTGCTGCAGAGTGACTTATAACAGGACCTTGGTTTTACTTTTTATCCAGTAGATAAGATGGGAGACATAAAACAGAAAACTGTACAAGCAGGCATGCAAATGTAATTATTGATTAAACAAAATCCAGTATCTTGAAAAGTACAGTATATACACCAACCTTAGCAGACAAGCATGTTTTTTTACTTTCCTTCTGTAACATGTTAAGGTGATGCTGAGAGAGTGGGTATGCTTGCCACAGTGCAAGATAATCTGCTTCCTTATTTTCTTTTCTGAAGCAGGTCAGTATATATATATATATATATATATATATATATATATATATATATATATATATATATATATATATATATATATATATATATATGGTTCCAGTAAAGGATTTCATGTCCAAATGCATCTCTGAAAAGTAAATACTAAGAATTTGGTACACATATATTTCATGTATGTGATTCTCTTTGTCATTTGCATTATGGTTATAGTTAGGGCTTCTGATTATCGGTTTAACCGATAAAACCCAGTAAAACACCCCCGATACAAAAAAAATTAAATCGGTGGATAGCCAATAAACACCGGAAAACACTGAAAAAACTGTGGAAAAGTATAATCTATTCACGTTGACTTTACCCTTTTCCCATTAGAAAAAAATAAAACCTTCTACAAAAATCATAATAAATACATTTCCAGGTGGTGCTGGGCAATGTCCCGATTTCCTGACTTGTATCTATCATTGATTCATTCTGAATACTTTAAACCCACCCCAACTACTGAGTGACAGGACATTCCTACATTTCAACTGGAGACTCCGCTTGCGAGATTTAAAACGAGATTGCAATCAGGATGGAGGCTTGTTAGCGGGATTTAAAGCTGTATTACAGTTAAGATACATAGATAGGATTTAAAATAGAATTGTGGCGAAATGTACAAAAATGCCTACACACAAAAACCCAAGAAGAATGTGCCCGTGACTATAGGGATTTCGTTGTGGAAGACAGCAAAGGAAAGAAGGTACAACTTAAGTGTGCAAGTACTGTCAAGTTACTATGCATATTTTGACACAAAAAAAAAACGCTCAAGCATTTTGGAAAGTAACCGAAAACACTAATTTCATACAGTATATCAAAAACGAAGCCCCGAAGAAAAACAATTTACATAAAACTCGAAAATAGCTAAAATAAGCATCAACAAATATAATTAATAAAACCCGAAAAACAGAAGCCTAGGTATAGTCAAAATTAACTAGCAAAGAATTGTAGTTACAATATATAAACACCAAATATGTTTTCAAGATAGGTCAAAGTTGGCCACTTGGTCGCCATATTTGCTTTAGGTTGCTGTTGGACATGTCTAAATAATAATAATAATAATAATAATAATAAACATTTATATGCATGTCTATGCATGTTTGTTCTCAAAGTATAGCTTCTCTATTCAGGTCTTTCTAGCATTTTAATTCTATCCCAAGGTAATGCATATTTAAAGAATAGACATCGTTAGGAGTGTGTGTTTCCATGATGCAGATACACAATAAGGACATGCAGTCAGTTTTACATCCAACCGCATTAGACTTTTACACCCAGCACCCACTCACAAACAGGGTAGCTGGAGATGGTGTTCCCAAACCACAGTTGGAACCAATGACCTTGTATTGGCTGCCCACGACCCTAACCACTGAACTATTATTTTCTGCAGACTATTTAATATGGTATAAAATCATATTATTGTTTTGGAAGTGTTAAAATAAATACAATTCCATCTCTGCCCACTCAGTTCTCAGTTATTTCTAAACCATTCAGATCTTGTTTGTTTTATTTTCATTAGCTGGGCACAAGCTTTTCTAAACAAGTTACCATGGTAGCACAATGCACCTACACTGGCAATGAGAAGAATTATATTTTTGAGATATACAGTACTGTTAATATCGATGGCAGTGCCAGCTTCCTTCCTTCAAATTTAACACTCCTTTGAATCCCACTTGAGTCTAATCTGTACTATTTGTATGCTTGAATCAGATCGCCGCGTAGTCTTCTTTGTTCAAGACTGAATAGATTAGTGATGGTTGGGAATGCTGCATAAAGCAGCACCTTTTATTTTGTAGTTTTATTTTGTAGTGTTTTGTTTTAACTTTTTCTTTGTGCCTTTTGTTTTCATTATTATTTTGAGCACCTTTGATAGCCACTACCACAGTTTACCCTTACAAGAAAGTACTATAGTATTACTATAAAAACACTATAGTACTGTACTATACTAAAATGAGAATACTACTGTTCTATAGTACACCTATACTATACTATACTATATACTAACGAGTGGTGGCTCTTCAACTGGGTGAACATCTCAAACATAATGACCTTTTTGAACAGTTTCAATCTATATTTAGATCTTTACACAGTACTGAAATAGCGCTGCTAAAGGTCACTAATGATCTTCTGTTACAGGCAGACTAGTAAACTTGTCTCTTCTTTTACTGCTTGATCTGACCGCTGCTTTTGATCTTGTACACCATGTGAGATTGACTCAAATCTGATGTTGGTACCTCCGGCACAGTGCTTGACTGGTTTAAATCATTTCCTCTAAGTGTCAGTTTGTTACAATGGGTGGTATTTGTTACAATGGGTGGTATTTGGTGCCCTGTACATTGATTTGTTTATTTATTTTGAGACCGGGGTACCACTCCGCCCCTGTGCAGTGTATTGTATTGTTTTGCTTTTGTTTATTTTAGTTGTTGCAGTCATTATTATTATTATTATTATTATTATTATTATTATTATTATTATTGTACTTGTTAAAGTATACATGATGGCGAAGTACCGTGGGTTGTGTTATTGTTTTGTTTAGTGACGGCGTAGCCGAATGTTTTTGTTTTTGTTTCATACTGTTGGTAGTGTGGATGGGAAGCCCCATCCACTATTATAAAAACCTTGTGCAGAAGGTGGCCATCTCCCGAATTAATTAAGTGATTTAATTTGTTGCTAATTGGGAGATGGTCACCTACATAAAAGCCTGCAGCTCGCTGCACTCAAGGTGGGTGTATGAGGAGCGAGAGTGGAGAGAGCGAGGAGAGAGAAAACAAACTTTAAAATATACAGGAACAGTGACAGCAACTGCCCAGCCTGACCTGTATTTATACTTTGTGTTCGAGATTAGTTTTGTTTACCTGTTTTATTTTCGCTCTGTGAGAAAGTTTCTTTTTGTTTAAACCTTTGATTTATTTTTGTATTTAATTTGTATTTTTGTTTTGAAACTGCAGATTGGTGTCAGAGTTCTTCCCTTCCTGCTTCTGCCTTGACGTCACCGCCCAGCCACCCTGTCACAGGGTGGTATTTGTTACTTCAGGTTCTTTGCCAGTGACTTCTGGGGTTCCTCAGGGTTCGGTCCTAGCTCCCCTTCTTTTCAGTATTTACACATTCAGATTTATTTATCTTTGAATCGTTCTGAAAAACATGCCTCTTTTGCTATCTACCCATGTGTAACAGGAGCAGAGGGGCTGGGGAGCAAGAAGAAATAGAAGACCAGGGGTTTTGGGCTAAAATGACGGTTTCAAGACAATTTTATTGAATACTGACTGAACACTACTCGCCGTGTTCCAGCTCAACTGGAAGATTTCCTTTGTTTTCTCTTTTCCCCGCTTTTTGGGTTTATAACAACAAAGGAATTATTTTCTGTCGCAAAGAACAAAAAAAACAATAACTGTAAAAAACACTATTGAAACAAAGATGAATGTGGCTTGGTTTAAACACGGTAACCGCCCCACACAATAATTATAGCTATTTCCCTCACTACACTTGTTTTAACTTCACTACACTTCCTACTACAACCTTCACAATATGTTCAGTTTTAGTTGTCTCACCATCTCCCGAATCACCCACTCCTTTCAGCAACATGGCCTCCAAATCTGTCTGCACCAATGTTTTCTATCCTCCCACCTGATCCTTGATTAATTGAATTCCCCACCTTTCCTACTGAAAGCATGGAATTTCCGGAATTTACAATTACCCAGTTACCCAATTAACCAATTAACCTGAACACATTTCTTTTTAACCTGTTACTTGCCAATGTTTATCAGCCCCCTATAGTCCTTTCTCAGGTTGTTAACAGCAGGCAGGCTTTGTCCACTTTGTTTAGCATGCAATAACCCTGGCCTGCCCTACTGTTACACTGTGTCTCAGTGATATTAAAGAGTAAGTTTAATAACGAAAAATATACTGTAGCGTTATATGTCCCCATGTGTTGCTACAACTGTTTAAATAAAATACCTGTAATTGTTCTTTTCATTGTTAACATCTGTGACAGGGTGCCGCCCCTTTATTAATGTATATATTATTTTGTTGTTATTGTTATGATTATTTCCGTTTTTATATATAAGCATGTATTTGTTTCTATTATTATTATGATTTTGCTATTATTTGTTTTGGATTGGCAGGGAGGGGTTTAAAATCCTTCCTGCCAGAAATACATGTGAGAATGTGGCTGGAGCCTTAATTAGGCAATTGTTAATTCATGATTAATTGGGCTCCAGCCACAAACTATAAAAGCCAGGAGAAATCCTTTGTCTGGGTGGAGAGTTGGAGAGAACAGAAGACTGGTTGGAGAAGAAAAGACAAATTAATTCTACGAGTGTATTTTTTTGAAAGGTACTCGTTTTGTTTATTGTGTTTGTGTTTGTGTTTATTTTGTGTTGGTTTATTTTGGCCCTGTGGCAGTGTGCCCCGCCCCTGTGTGGAGTTTATGTTTATATGTTGTGTGTGGGGTATTAATGTTGGTGTATATGTATTGGTGCACAGGATATAAGATGGGGTTACGTAGCACACGTGTTATTAAATGTATATTTGTATTTAGATACGAGGACGGCACAATCACTTCACAGTAAATGGGGTATTGAGTGGAGATTTGCTGGGCTGGTCTTTGTCCTCCAGAGGCTGGTAGTCTGCAGACATCCGCTCTCTAGTTTCTGGGTGTAAAAAAGATGCCGATTGGCCCGTGGGATCGGAGGACGCCCACTGAGCATTGGGTTCCTGAGCATTGGGAATTGCCGGGTTGAAGGAGAAACAATAATAATAATTGGGCATTCCAAATTGGGAAAATTTGGGGATAAAATAATTTGAGATTCTAAATTTTAAAAAAAAATTAACAAAAGAAAATAACAAATGCTACTCGTGCGGGTGAATGTTTCACTCACTTGGGGTTGTGTGTTCGAGAGTGGAGAACGGGAGAGAGAGCGAGAGAAGGAGAGTAATTATAAAAGAGAAATAACAAATGCTACTTGTGCGGGAGGACTTGCATGATACTTGTTTAGTGTATGTCCACTGTGTTTGTCTGTCCGTTTTTGGACACTGCTCTGTTTTGTTTTGTTAAGTGTCTTGTGTTTTGTTCAGACTTTTTATTTATTAAAACGTGCAAGCAAGCACATTTCACCATTTCACTCACAGTGCTGTGTGTGTTTCTTCCGGGTCTGACGTCACTGCTCAGGCCAGCTTGCGACAGGCCCTTGTCGCCTTTTGTTTTGTGATTTAATTTAATAACTATGAGCGCCGTAGCATGTTTACCCCTCATTTGCCTTGTGTTGTGCAATTATTTCCTGGTCTGACGTCACCCCTACAGACATCCTTGTCACAACATCCTAACAACTTTTTTACACTTATAACTTTTAAAGTCTGTTTCAAAGCTCTTTTCAAAATATGTGTAAGGATACACATGGGGTCATGTATTTTTTGGAACCCTGCTACTTACTCTTTAAGCCCTGGACAAATAACAACTTTCTGCAGCTAAATTCAGGAAAAACTGAAGTTGTGCTGATTGGATCCAGACATCAGTTGAGAACTCTCTTTTTCACTGTCCTTTGATAACAATCAACTTGACCTTCCTTTGCAGCAAGGAATATTGGATTTGTCTTTGATCCTGAGCTCTCTTTTGACTCTTACATCTACTTTCAGCTTAGGAATATTTCTACCAAAGCACCTGGAGCAGCTGAAGTAGTTACACACCTGGTCAGTGCATAGCATATACCAGGAGACACACAGGCCCCAGTGGAGGACATGCTCCCACCCGAGTGAAGGCTGGAAAAAACAACAACACTCAATCCTTTAAATCAATACTGCACAGGCAGTCGACTCACATACCACAGATAGGAAAGCAGCTGCCTGCAACACCAGTAGGCTACGCGATGCAACCCTGCGGACCTCAGTTCACCCTGGTGGTTGACATATGCTACTACCGATGTGTTGTCTGTCTGGACTAACACATGTCTCCCGTGGAGCCCCCCGAGAAAGTGCTGGAGAGCGAGGTGAGCCGCCCGCAGTTCCAGCATGTTTATGTTCAGGGACGTCCAGGGTCCAGACCAGGACCCGCGAACTACTCTGCCCTCCCAGACTGCACCCCAACCTGTGTTGGAGACGTCTGTCGTCGCCACTTGACGATTCAGCACTACTCCTAGATGCACACCTCCGCAGAGGTGGGAGGTCTGTCTCCACCAACGTAGGGCTACCAAACATGCACGGGATACTGTCAGCCGACGGTATCTGTCGCAGTTCGGGTGTAGATTGAAGGTGTTGAGCCACGCTTGGAGCGGACGCCTGTGGAGTAGGCCATGTTCCATGGCCGATATGGCTGCGGCCATCAGACCCAGTAGTCTCTGGAAACACACCAGGGGAAATCTCAATCCCTGATGAAACAGGGAGAGGCAACCCTTTCATAACTGCTACTATGTCCTCTGACAGGTAAGCACGCATTACAAGGGAGTTCAGCCGGACCAGTAGTAGTTTGCTGTTTGCATCGTTGAGGGTGAGGCCCAGCTTTGCCAGATGCTCTGTCACTATTACCATATGGGCCACTGCTCCCACCCGCGACTGGGAACAGATCAACCAGTCGTCTAGGCTGTTCAACAGCCTGATCCCTTGCTGGCGCAAGGGGGCCAGGATGGTATCTACGAACTTTGAAAAAGTGTGGGGGGCTTGGGAGAGGCCAAATGGCAGCACTGAAAACTCGTACATGCTTCCCTGGAAGGCGAAGCGGAGGTATTTCATGTGCGTTGGACGAATGGTAACATGAAAATACGTGTCCCGTAAGTCCACTGTGGTAAACCAGTCCCCCGACCGGATCGACTGGAGGATGTGATGCTAAGTCAGCATTTGGAATCTCCTCTCCTTCAAGAATGCATTGAGGTGTCTCAGGTCTAGGATGGGGCGAAAGCCGCCGTCCTTCTTGGGTGCTAGGAAGTATCTCGAGTAGAACCCCTCCCTGTGGGGTCTACGAAAAGGATGGCCTGCTTGCTCAACAAGGTGGCCACTTCCTGACAGAGTACCGAGGCCTAGAGAGGGTCTGTCACAGATGTTGTTGTAACCCCTTGAAAAGGAGGAGGTCCCATGCGGAACTGGACAGCGTAAGATTTCTATATAACTGCTAACTTTAGCCTACCCTAGAAGTTTTGACAGTTGGTTATCGAGGATTTCTTTTCTTTTTTTTTTTCAGAATTGTTCCATTCAAGTTTTACGACTGTATACTGCTACCGAATACAATAAGATATTAAAGGCCAGCAATGTTATATCTATGTTTATGCTGAAATATTCTCCCTTTTGATTAACTCACAGACCAGTTTCATGCATTGACTTTATTCTTCACCTCTACTCCATACATTTACGTTCGCCACACAACAACAATAGTATTAATATTAATTAATAATAAGTATTATTAGTATTAATAATAGCAGTAATACTAGCAATAATAATAATTTGTATTTTTTTAAGTTTTATTTTCCAGCCGAGTAGATATTAGTGTGACACTGGAACTATTTTTGTTAGAGAGGGAAGCAGAATGTCGCTTCACTTTGTTTTGACTTTATTTATTTATTTTGTTTCTGTATGACAAATAATAATAATAATAAAGTGCTTTGAACATGAATTGCTTCTGAAGTGTCCTTAATCGAAACTCAATTTTATTAAAAAAATAAAAACAATAAATAATAACAATAACTTGAAACAAACCATGCAGCTACTTCACAATAACTTAAGACCCTGAATGCATCTCGGACAGGCAGCAAGTATAGCTACAAAGTTGTGCGCAGTGATGCGCTGTAATGGGGCTCATGGTGGTGGCCTGTCACTGTAAAGGTGTCCTGCGGTAAGGGGTCCCGCGGTGATGGAGTTGCGCTGTATTGGGTCACACGGTGGTGGGTTCGCAGGCATGTCCTGTAACCCTGCATCCTCCAAGGAGGCTGGTGGAAAAGCATGTTTCAGCACACTAGGTGCTGAGGCTTGGTGTTCCCAGGAGGTGCTCACCTCCTCGAGGAAGTCGGGGAACACAGGGAAAGGCTGAGGGTGCAGAGCCGCAGCCTGCATCCGAAATACAGACCGGTGTGGTTCAGCCGCTTCCTTCCAGGGAATACGCAGGAAGGCTGAAGCTCTCTCTACGAGTGCAGGGGTTGAGCTCGGGAGCTGGGGCAAATCAGCGTCCGAGGATATTTCGGAGCTGAGGCTTGTCGTGCCCCTTTCCTCAGTTAGGAAGTCACCATCCCACGAGGGCACCAAGGAAACAGCATCCTCGTCTTCCTCTGCTATCTCCAGCACTGGTTCTGGCTCACCCTGCAACTCCATAGGGAGAGGAGGGGCTGTGTCTAGTGCAGGTGCCGCCTCAAGCACCAGGGCTGGAGCAAGCCTGGCCAAGAGCTCCAGGACCTGGGCCATCTGGGCCTTTAGGTCCATAATGTCCCTCACCTGGTGCGAGTGCTTGACTCACCTTGCGCTTTGCTCTGTAGAGGGAGAGCGGCTGCGCTGGCGTGGCCTCTGTGGCCGGGCACAGGGCACATACGGGCTCTGTGACAGCTGGAGGAGAGGGGATTCCGGGGCTCCCAGTGTTGCTGGTGGCCTGGCCATACTGGGCGAGCTGTGGGGCAACCCGGATGCTCTTCGGAGCCTATTACGCAGACGTGCAGACCTGGCAAAAGATCTCATCCCCCGAGGCCAATGTGACGTGCTCCACTCCCAAACAGCTCACGCACCATTGGTAATCATCTCCGGGGGCAACATAGCCCCACATGATGTGCACGGATGGGATGACACTGTCAGTCACCCAGGTGCAGCACCAAGAGCGTTGAGTAGCTGGGGAGGTGCGCAAGTGCGCTGTAGTGCTATAAGGCACTACATGCTATCAAGGTAGCCTGAGGTACCAAAGCAACAAGGGCACCGTGCACACAGGGAGCACCAAGTATCAAGTGCACCAAGGTGTGTAACCACCAAAGGCACTGTGTACACTGCTGTGACTGTGTGTCAAAGCACCACGATCACTACAACTCCTTAAAATGGAACACAGATAGTAACCCATATTTTTATCCAAAAAGGTCCTTGATTCTGACATTTTCCTCTCCTTAAGGTCAAATGCAAAACTGGCTTTTAATTCTTAGAGAGTGCAGCTAGGGCCATGGTTACTATGGAACACATATAGGAAACTATATGCACTCTATCCAAAAAATACCTTGCCTCTGACCTTTGACTTCTCCTTAAGTTCAAATGCAAAACTGGCTTATAACTGCAGATAGAGTGCAGATAGGGACATGGTGACCGTGGAACACATATAGGAAACCATATGGGTTCTATCCAAAAATTACCTTAACATTGACCTTTGACCTATGAAGTTTGTTAAAAGTAGTTGCTGTGTCAATAAACATGGAGGCCACAAGCAAATCAAATTTCAGCAGATATTGTACTATTAATCTAAGGTAGAATATAGTCTTCAAAGTTCAAAGACTAGTAGAGGTCAATGGGGTGCTTTGCCACATGGGAAATGCGGTAGGTCATATGGTCTAGCACTTGGCCCCTGGTCATTGCTGCTTGCAGCTATATTTATTAGTTTTTCAAGCCCATGGCTGGGAAGCCTATTGTTGTTAAGATTATTATTTTTCTTTCCACCAACAAAACCTTAAAAGTTGCATAAAATGAAAACCGTGGCACAAAAACTCTTAAAATTTCACAAAGTTGTAGATGCCAATGGGAATTAATGTCCACATATGAATGAATGCGATTGGTCACATGGTTTGCCAGCCATATTGGATTTTATGGCAAGTTTTGGACAAGTTACAAACATCTTCTTTTCGGAAATCACTTATCACAGAGTTCTGAAACTTGGTATACATGGTTAGGGATTGTGCAAGATGCACAGTGCTCGAAGCTGGTTGTTTCATTGGTATGGCGGCCATGTTGGATAACCTAATTAACACACAAATGTTCACAAGTCTTCTCCAAAACCGCCAGTGATGTCTAAAACTGAGTGAATGGCAACCTATCAAAATGCTTAAATTTCACAATAACTCTTTGGAATCCGTAAAGTTGCTTGCAACTTCTAGTTACAGTACACCTGTGTGTTTGTTGCATTGTATATGACCAGTGAAAAACCCTTATTATTGTTATTATTTAAAATGCAGGGTAGACGAAAAGCTGTCTGCCATTACTGGTATTGTTTGTATTTTGTATCTGAGTACTCTCGTAAGATTGCGTCACTGATCAGCTACTGATTATTGAATTAGCTGACAGTTACGCAGATTTATTAAACTTGTGCAAACTATGGCCAAGGGGTAAATAAGATAATTGAGAGCTAGTTAATTAATCGGCTTGTAACTATAAAAACTTACCACTTTCCAGACAGGAGGAGAGAGTGTGTACAGGCGGAATGAGAGACGTGAGTCTCAAATCTAAATAACAATTGTTATGTATGCTGGTTTATACCAGCCTACTGCTTGTGTATAGCTTGTGTTCCGTGTTTGTTTATTTTGGCCATCATTGCCGTTTTGTTTTGTGTTTATTTAAAAGTGCATTATTATTTAATAAACGATGAGTGCTACTGTGTCTCATTCACCCCGCAATTGACTTGTTTGTGTTTTTGGACCGATGTCACCCCTGCAGCCAACCTGTTCACACCTGGTTTTAGTTAAATGGTGCTTATGATACAATACTATAAAATCATTGTTTAACAGCATTTAGCTTTGCCATTGGTACTTGGCATTCAAAAGGGTGACAAACAATCGCAAGGACTTGTTACGTTAGCTGTCTGCACCAAGTAGTGCTTGATTATTGACACTTTTTAAAGAAAGGGCCTGAAACTCTCTTTAGGCAGGTGTCAGTATCCAATATAAAACTCATGTGGGTATTTTAGAAAATCAATATACATGAAGACAACCCCAAGTCAAACATGGGAAGAATGGTATTCCTGTTTTATTCAGAATTAAATCTGACTTTTCCACTGATTCTTTAAAAAGCAACTACAAAATGTATGTAAAAACTGTGAAGAGCACTTGTGACAGAATGGGTTTGGTGGTTAAATAACTTTAAGCATTATCTAGAACAATCTATCTAGAAAAAAGGTAGCAAAAAGGCATCCACTCTTTTTCATTGTGGGTTTGTGTTTTAAACCAAGACTGCAAGTTCCAAGAAATTACAAACTGATTGAAAGTACCAGATCCATTCCTATGTCACTCTGAATTGCAATTTGTATCTTGCAACCAATTCAATGGATGTCATTGTGGCTATTTCTCACCTCAAGCAACAACAGCCTATTTTCCAATACTTTACCCAAAAATGAGACAATTTTCCTTACTTTCATGGATCTGCCATCATGCATCTCTGTAGTTTTTCCACATACCGCAGTTCGAACAGACACTGATTTCCACTCAAAACCTCACATTTTGACTCATCAGTCTGTAGCAATATGTTTCAGTCAGCAATGTCTCTTTGTTTTGTTTTACCTAATATGCCATTCTGTTGTGCTGCTTGGTTTCAAAAAGCTTTTTTTCTACATTTATTTTTCTAGTAAGTGTGACGGAGTCTCCCACCCCTATATATATGTGCGCTGTTTCTTCTTCTTCTTCTTCTTCTTATTTATTTCTTAGCAGACGCCCTTATCCAGGGCGACTTACAATCGTAAGCAAATACATTGCAAGTATCATAGTACAAGTGATAATACAATTAAGAGCAAGATAAATACAATGACTTTCAATCAGTTTGTAATTTCTTGGAACTTTTTGCTACCTTTTTTCTAGATAGATTGTTCTAGATAATGCTTAAAGTTATTTAACCACCAAACCCATTCTGTCACAAGTGCTCTTCACAGTTTATACATAGATTTTGTAGTTGCTTTTTAAAGATTCAGTGGAATAGTCAGATTTAATTCTAATTATTTGTATTATTATTATTTGTATTATTATTATTTGTATTAATATTGTTTGCTGCGCGGACGAAACGTCGCCGCCATTATGTATTTTGTATTTTTTATTTTAAAACCTCGTGAGGATGTGTGACTGATCAGCTACTGATTGTTTAACTAGCTGACAGTCACGCATCCTTAGCAAACGCGTGCAGACTATGGCCGAGGAGTAATAAGATAATTAATAGCTAGTTAACCCCTCTTCCAGAATATAAAAGCCTGCAGCTTTCTTTGTTGGAGGAAGGGTTCAGAGTCGAGAGAGGTGTGGAAAGGAGATAATAGAAAAACACAGAGAAATAACAATTGCTAAACGTGCTGGTTAATAAACCAGCACGATATTTGTTATTGTTTGTTGTTTGTTTGTTTGGCCAATGTGCCCTTGTCTTTTGTATTTATTTAAATCTTTTGTTTGATTATTATTTAATAAAATATTGAGCGCCGTAGCGCCTCAGTTTCGCCCCGCTACTTCCTGGAGTTGAGTCTGTGTTTCTGGTCTGACGTCACCACTGCAAGCCATCCTGTTCACAGTAAGCAAGCATGAATACATCAATTACTTTTGTATTGAACCCTCCCAAATGTCATACCGATTGAGGAAGACAGAGGAACAAGCCTGTAATCAAATGTAACAGGGATTTGTTACGTGTGTGGGTCATCACTGACTAATAATGAGGCAGACTGTGGCAAAGTGGTTTGCAGTGTGCAGGTGTAGATGTGATGCAATGCTTAAACAGATGACAGACAACAAAGTTTGTGGTCCAAACAATCCTTTATTTGTTTTTATAATCCGGGTCATTTGGCGACCATAAATAATAATCCCTGGCAATACACAGCAATGTGTATTTGTGGCAAGCTGGCCTGAGCGGTGATGTCAGAACCGGAAGAAACATACACAGCACTGCGAGTGAAATGTGAATGCGCTTGCAATACATAAAAAGATTTAACAAAACACAAACACTGAACAAACAAAACGGCACAATGGCCAAACGAACAGACAAGAACAAACAGTGGATGAAACAAACAAATATCGTGACAGAAAAATAGCGACAGCTCCCGGTACATGTTAACTGTCTAACAAGAACAAACAAGTACAATTAGATTGACAAAACAAACAAACACTAAACACTCATGGTTGGTTTACAGTCCTTCAGCGGTTCTCTCGCAACCATAACAAAGGAGCAGTTCACTCAGCCACATCCCCTTTTGTACCTTCAGCCACGCCCTCTTGGTTAGCAAGTGCAATTGCTTTTCCGCCAATTGCCTCCCGTTTGGGGTGATGACTTGGTGTACTGTGGCTCCGCCCCCTTTCTAGATGGCCGACTTCCACCTTTTCCTGGAATGAATTGCCAAACTATACAGTCCGGGGCACACTGTTCCCTTTACACAGCGCCCTCACAGGTCGGGAGGGAGAGTTATAACCAAGATTCATTCTTTCTCTGTCACACAGACACAGAGCACTGGGGGTTGACACGCCTCACAGGTGCGCAGATTTACTTAACACAGGCTCCGATGCTAGGTTACCAACAATGGTAATCCTACCGCCAGATTTAGTAAAGAAAACAAAACAAAACAAAGCTAAAAATAAAAGTCCCACTAAAAGGAACGTTCCGCTTCAGGAACCTACTACACTACGCAAACCCTCTCTACACTGTTTGGGATCAACATCCCCTAAACTGACCTACTTCTGGGCTCCCGGAGCCCCGGCATTCTCATGGCGAATCCTGCCTCTTCAAATGGCCTTTTCACATGGCCTCGGCCTTGTTTAGCTATTCATACAGTGGCTGAAAGGGGGGCACCCATTTATCCACTGCATAAGGCCTAGAAAGAGGTAAGGCCTGCCCTGACTACATCTACTCCACGGTGGGATACAGTCACAGTGAAGGAAGTGCAAGCTGACACAAGCTGAGGTGCGCTCAGTTGTTGAGGAAGAGAGAGTGCAAGATGGCCATGATGAAGCAGCAGGGGGCGTGGAGTACATGGGAGGGAGTCAGGGAAAAGGAAACTCAAATGGGGAAAGTTGTAGAATCGAGAGGCCCTCAAATCAGTTTATGATGTCTTTTTTTTCAACTTAGTGTTTATTTGTTTTATTGTTTTCAAGACAAGACAAAAACAATAATAAAATTTAAATACAACACAATGTAAAAAAAAGAAAAAAAAATCATAAAGTGTTCATTACATTTCCATCACGTTGGCTTTTTTTATATACAATAAGTACTTAAAATTCCGTAGCAGTCTTCTAAAATTTAAATAACATAAACACGGTTGATCACGGTTGGTTTATCTCATTTATTTTAAGGTTATAAACCATATATTTACCAATAAAGGCAATCTCAGAGGATGTCGTAATCATGTATACAGTAGGCATGAATTAATTATAGTTCAAGGATAGCAGTAAGTGGCGCCCATCTCTCTGTAAATCTGTCCAATTTGAATAACAAATACATCTTGTACTTTGCTTAACCATTCTCCATATGTTGGATGATCCTTTTTAAGTCAGCTTGAAGTGAGTTTTTTTTGCAGTTGCGAATAAAATTTGCAGCAAGTATATGCGGCTTCCACCTTCCACAATCTCAGGTATTACTCCCAGTATTGCTATCTGGGGCTCCTAGGAAGAATTTCTTCAAAAACCTTATTGTTGGTCTGGTAGGTCCATAACATATGGAGGTTATTACCCACCTCTCCACAACCCCTCCAACAGTCACCAGGCAAAGCAGGGTTAATCTTTGTCACTATAATATCTACTTACAACTTTCCACTGAAATTCCTGTCATATATTTGCATTGGTAACTTTGTGAGCTTCACTGCATATGTCTTCCCACATTTTAAGTGTGATTTCCTGTTGCAGTTCGGCTTCCTGTTGCAGTTCGGCTTCCCATTTTCTTCTAATGCAATATGTATTGTTTGGTACAATAGAAGCTAGGGCTTGGTACATACCAGCTATTTGCTTTCCACTATATTCAACTTTCTGGATTTTAATAAAGTATTGCTCAATAGGTGAAGGAGTTTTCATTAGGTATGTTGATTCCTAAATATCTTATGCCCACCACTGGCCATTTAAAAGAGAACAAAGTTTTCATCTGATGAGGGATCTTATTCATGGTCAGGGCCTCTGTTTTATTCATATTTATTTTGTAGCCTGAGAAGAGTCCAAACTCCTCCATACATTTCATGAGATTAGGTATTGAGATCAGAGGCTCAGATATATATAAAATATCATCGTCCGCATATAACGATATCTTATGTTCCTCTTCTCCCACATCCTCCCCTTTGATGTCTACATTACCCCTAATTAGCTGTGCCAGTGGTTCTATACTGATCGCAAATAGAAGCGGGGACAGTGGGCATCCCTGTCTTGTCCCTCTCTCCAGCCCAAATGACTGAGAGAAGCTGCCATTCACCCGTACTGAGGCGTGTGATGCAGAATACAGAATCTGAATCCATTTAATAAAATTAGGGCCAAATCCAAATTTACCAAGGGCATGAAAAAGAAAGGGCCTTGACACCCTATCAAACGATTTTTCAGCATCTAATGCCAATGCCATACTACCTGCATCCTGGCCCTGGGCATGTAACATGATATTAAGCAGTCTACGGACATTGTCTGTTGAATGACGTCCAAGAATAAATCCTGTTTGGTCTGGGTGAATAATATCCCTGACAACTTTCTCCACTCTTTTGGCTAAAATAGATGTAAGTATCTTGAGATCTGTATTAAGGAGGGAGATTGGTCTGTATGACCCGCAATCCGTTGGGTCTTTACTTTCCTTGGGTAGGACAGTAATAATAGCATCCCTCCAGGTGAATGGCAGCACCCCCGTATCTAATGTATGGGAGTATGCATGTAATAACAGTAGGACTGACCCAGGACTTTTGTTGTTTTTCATAAGTTTTTTTATAACATTCTTTATTTCTGCTTCAGTGATAGGCTCATCTATCTTTTGGGATAGTGACATGGGTAGTTGTGGAATGTTTATATATTGTAAATAGGCCTCTATTCTTGACAAATCGGAACAGGTTTCTGTATTGGAATAAAGCTTCTTGTAGAAGGATGGAAAGGCCTCAGCGATCTGGTCTGGTTTAGTTAAAAAAGCATTATCTAGTTCATTAGCTTTAAGCTTCTACACTACTGTGGACACTTGTTTTCTAAGTTGAAAAGCCAATAACCGACTGCTTTTAGAAATAACGTTGCTTTAAGAAACGTAAGTTTCATTCTACCTTTTCAGTTAGAAAAGTATCCAGTGACCTACAAGTTTCTTTAAGTTGGGCTAAAATTTCAGGAGATCGCTGCTGTTTGTGTTGCTGTTCCAATTTCTGTATTTTTTGTTCTAATTCTACTCGCAGAGCCTTTGTACCCTCCCACAATACAACAGGAGAAACTTCAGGGGATTCATTAAATTCTAGATACTGTTGTAACTCACTATTGATACAGTCTCGAAATGTGGCGTCACTTTTTAATGAGGTGTTCAAGAGCCAGCGGCTGGAAGTGGTTTGCCTACTCAAGTCCTAGTCTAAAACCACTGGGGCATGATCAGACAATGTAATATTAAGAAATTTACAGTCTAAGATTCAATGGACTTCTGTCTTTGACAAAAAGGAAATAATCTATATGTGAGTAGGAAGATTGTGGATGGGAATAAAAAGAAAAATCACACCCTCTTGGAGTACCTCCAAACATCAATTAAACCCAACTCTGTTGAGCTATTTTTAAGTGCCCTGCTCATTTTACGGAGGGGGGCTGAAGAAGCTAGAAGCCTATCAGCTACTGATGACAGTACACAGTTAAACCCCAACACCTGTAGGACCCCATTTGCTTTCTCATTTATGAGGTCAAACAATGTTTTTATAAATTGAGGATTGTCATCATTTGGAGCATAGACATTGAGAATGGAAACTGCTATTCCTGCCAGAGTCCTATTAATCAATACAAACCTCCCCTCTCTATCGTTAAACTGTGAGTGGAGGGAGAATGGGGTTGATCTATGAATTAATATTGCACCCCACGTCTTCTACCCGAGTGATGGGAGGAAAAGAACATTAGGTTGGCACAAGACTTGGAAAATTTACGATGCTCTGCATCAGATAGATGAGTTTCTTGCATAAAGGACACTTTACAGTGCATTTGTTAAGCTGAGTGAGTATCCTTTTCTTTTTAATGGGACTATGCAGGCCTTTTACATTATAAGTTATTACTTTCAAACCTTGCATGGTGTATTCTAGGTGTTAAGTATTGTCTTTGCCATCCTTATCCCCCCCACTGCATGAATATCAGTATTAAAGATTATGTGCCTCCCCTGTTGGGCATAGGAAATCAAATAATTAAACCAAACATAAATATTTTCACATGATATACATCCAAAAGTTATTCTATTGTATTCTAATTGTGTATTGCATACAACCCTTAACTTCAAAATCATATGTATAACATGAAACATAAATGTGAAAAGTGACACAACTATGTATAATTTAAGTTATTTTTTACAGACTTCCACCTTGTTGGCCCACAATCCAGTAGGTCTCCCCTGACACAGTGCTTCATAACCCAGCATGCCTACTAATTGCAAGCAGTCACATGCTATTTGCCATTTATATTGTGTGTCTAAGGGAATTAGGAGTAGCCATAGCAACAACTGTAGAGCCCGGGCCTTTGGCTGCATGTTGTTTAAAGCAGCCACACAGAGTCTATGTCTAAAGCTTAGTTCAGCTCAGAAACCCTGTCCAGAACAACCACTTCCCATGTAGGAGGTATCAGCTGCCAGGCAACCCGTCCATCCGTTTACAACTCTTACAACACTTGTAAATTATCTGTTCGTAACCCCTCAATAGTATTAACAATTCAAACTGTAAGCGGGGTACCTTACACTGCCTGTTAACCACGTTTGTATATTTTCATTAGCTTCAACAGCTTCCCACACAAGAGACAATAATATATATATATAAAAAATAAAAAAACGACTCCGTAAAACTTCAAGCAAAAGCTACGTCACCTTGATAGAGCCTCTATGTAGAATTAAATAAAAATAAAATAAAATAAAATAAATATCTTTATCCCTCCCTGGCTTGAACGATCAGTTGAAGGTTTTAGTTTACAAAAGTGATAGAGAGCTTTCTTGCAAAATATGAGACCCTTCCTTGTGTATAACTGTAATATGCTACTTTCACAGGTTTAAAACCTCACGTTTACAGCTAAAAGCCATGTATATGTCCATAATGTAGGATAATATAGGGTATCTACAAACAGCAATATAAAAATAGCAGTAAGAATAAATAAAGAAAAAGAAAAATAAATCTTTGTGCATAACCTCAACATTATATCCTAAACATTGATACTGTCTTACTGGGTTGAGTCTCTGTGATTCTTGCAGTCACACGCCTCAGTCCTTCTTTCCCATCAAGATCCAGATCACGAACCACATTGCGTGTCAGGTTGCTTTCGCTGCGGTGAGTTTTCCCAGTTGCCTGCCATCCTATCCGGTGCAGTTTCTCTCATTCCGTTCAGACTCAAAAAGTTTCGCTGTGATCCCCAGATGTTGTAGGCCTTCAATAGCTTCCTAAGCAGAGTAGAATATTTTCATATCGCCGTCCAGGAACACCTTCAGTCTGGCTGGGTAGGGAGACTGGAACTTAATGTTTCGCCCTCTGAGTTGTTTTTTAATATCTGCGTACTCTTTCCTTCTGCGTTGCAATCCTGCCGAATAGTCCTGGTCCATTGAGATTTATTTCCCTTGGTACCTGAGCTCTTTCTTGCCCCATGCCTTGAAAATTATTTGTTGTTTTGTTTGAAAATTAAGAAATTTCAAGACAATTGATCATGGCGGAGCTTTTGGATCAGCTGACCATGGCAGTAGCGATCTGTGTGCCCTCTCGATGTTTAATTCGAGATCAGCTGGCAGTTTTAGTAGCTCTTTAAGAAAGGTTTCAATGAATTTAATCATGTTGTCCCTTTGCGTACCTTCTGGCACCCCATAAATTCGCAGATTGTTTCGTCCTGCTCGGTTTTCTATTTCTTCACATCTTTCCTCCAGCTGCCTTTCCATCATAAGTAGATATTTTAACCTCTCACCTCTGCTAGAACTATCCTCAGTTTCACTGATTCTGCTTTTGGCTTCTCTGATTCTTTTGTCGAGTTTTGAAACTGATCGTTTTATTTCTTTCACCATTATTCAACTCTCTCAAGACCGATATTAACATCTTTGCGTAGTTTTTTCAATTCAGCTAGAACGGTCTCCATTTCACTCATCTTCGTTGACGGGGATGACCCATATGGTTACACCAGAGGTGTGTTGCTCTTACTCGTGTCTCTTGTTTTCTCATCCAGGTTCGTCTTAAGTTTCTCTTTTTTTTGTTTTGCAGTTTGACTCATCTTTGTTGAGGTTGTTTGTTCTTACATATAATATGTCTGGGGTTTATTACTTAAAGATGAGGTCGGATTGACTTCAGCTACAACGGGAGCTCCCCTAGAAAGCAGCCATTAGAGTGGTGACGTCACCGGAAGTCCTTATGATGTCCTTTTAAGCTCATCCAACCTTTTTACCTGGAACAAGGCAGAAACACCAGTTTGCCCTCTCTGTAGTCAGCACGGAAGCCTTGAGCACATAGTGAGTAGTAAGGCTCTAGCAGGTGTTAGATACCGCTGGTGTCATGATGACATGCTGAAGGAGTTTGCAGCGATAATAGATTGAGCTATGAAATCAGGAATGGGAACAACTCAACCGAGAGCTCCCATACTTTTTGTCTGGAACTTCAGAGCACCAGCAGCTACTGGAGTTCTGGCAACATCTCAAGACTGGCCCAAACAGCACTCCGATCAGATATTGTGCTTACATCAGTCAAAATAAAGCAAGTTGTTTTGCTGCCGGTTACTGTCCCATTGAAGGCACACATAGAGAAGACAAATGACAGAAAGTGAAGTATGAAGAGCTTGTACAACAGTGCCATACTAATGTTTGGTGGACAAGATGTGACCCTATAGAAGTGGGTTGTAGGGGTTTTGCCTGTCAGTCCCTAAGGAGGACACTTCAGGCACTTGGTCTCAAGGGCGAAGAGAGAGAGCCTCGTGGTGGAAATGGATCAACAGAATCAGTGCCTTTACATTTAAAATATATATATATATATATATATATATATATATATATATATATATATATATATATATATATATATATATAAATTAAGATTGGTTTATTATACATACAGTAATAGTAGATTTTCATCATTTAGGATTATGTTGTGTTGAGCTATTAATGCATAGGTCCAACAATGATGTTTGTTAATTTATTAGTTATTTTGTATCTGTTTTGTTTTTTTATAATTTATGTATTTTTAAATATGACGACGTAGCCGTGCGTTTTTGTTTTGTTATTGTTAAATGTGTTCTGGCAGAGGCGAGGTCAGCAGCTCGTCCTCTGTCAATAGTAATTAGAAAACCCGTGCAGAATGTGGCTGAGGGATTATCAGATAATTGATAGCTAGTTAATCCCTTTGTCACTAATATAAAAGTCTGCAGTTCTACCTGCTCTGGGTGGGTTGTTCAGAGGAGAGAACAGAGCAAGAGCAGTTTAAAAATCAAACTAAATATAGGAACAGTGAAGGCGATTGCCCAGCCTGACCTATTCATTTTGTGTTTTTTATTTAAAACTTTTATTTTGCTCTGTGAGCAGTGTGTTTTTTGTTAAACCTTTTATTGTTACTTTTTTAAATTAACAGCGCTGTGCCATGTTTTGTTTTTGTTTAAATCTTTTATTTAAACGTCTCACCCCGTAGTACTTGCCTGTGTTGTGATTTCATTTCCTGGCCTGACGTCACCACCCAAGCTATCTTGTCGTATGTGGTGTCAGAAGCGGGACAACAGTGCCTCCAATATAGATAGATATAAGGAACAAGGATTACAAAAAAAGAGAATTTATGAATAAAAATGGGATGGGAGGAAGAAATGGAGCAGTGGCATGACCGACAGTGGCAGTTGAAAGCTGAAGGAGTTCCATGGTGCATTGCACCTCCTGGACATCTGCCCGCAAGGATGGTGCCGGAACTGCGGAATGCTCGGGCACCTTGCTGTGTGCTGTCCCCTCCACTGCCAGAAGAGCGGCCGTTCCCGTGGCCGACCCAGGAAGGGGAAGCCCGCATTTCCAAAGCCCAAGTCTCCAGTGACCGAGGGAGTGCTGCACCAGTCTCCAGTGACTGAGGGGGAGCTACACCAGTCTCCAGTGACCGAAGGAGAGCAACACCAGTCTCCAGCGATAGAGGGAGACTACCTGCCACTCCTGCCTCCACCACTAGAGGGAGACAACCTGCCGCTCCTGCCTCCACCGGTAGAGGGAGACAACCTGCCGCTCCTGCCTCCACCGGTAGAGGGAGACAACCTGCCGCTCCTGCCTCCACTGCTAGAGGGAGACAACCTGCCGCTCTCACCTCCACCGCTAGAGGGAGTCAACATGCCGCTCCTGCCTCCACCGGTAGAGGGAGACAACCTGCCGCTCCCACCTCCACCACTAGAGGGAGACAACCTGCCGCTCTCACCTCCACCGCTAGAGGGAGTCAACCTGCCGCTCTCACCTCCACCGCTAGAGGGAGTCAACATGCCGCTCCTGCCTCCACCGGTAGAGGGAGACAACCTGCCGCTCCCACCTCCACCACTAGAGGGAGACAACCTGCCGCTCTCACCTCCACCGGTAGAGGGAGACAACCTGCCACTCCCACCTCTACCACTAGAGGGAGACAACCTGCCGCTCCTGCCTCCACCGGTAGAGGGAGACAACCTGCCGCTCCCACCTCCACCACTAGAGGGAGACAACCTGCCGCTCCTGCCTCCACCACTAGAGGGAGACAACCTGCCGCTCCTGCCTCCACTGCTAGAGGGAGACTACCTGCTGCTCCTGCCTCTACTGCCAGAAGGGAGAGCAAGCTAGCCCACCGCTGGGAATGAAGAAAAAGAGCGGCCGTTCCCGCAGCCGACCCAGGAAGGGGAAGCCCGCATTTCCAAAGCCCAAGTCTCCAGTGACCGAGGGAGAGCTGCACCAGTCTCCAGTGACTGAGGGGGAGCTGCACCAGTCTCCAGCGATAGAGGGAGATTACCTGCCACTCCCGCCTCCACTGCGAGAGGGTGAGAATGCGTGACTGATCAGCTACTGATTATTGAATTAGCTGACAGTCACACAGATTTATTAATCTCTGCCATAATATAAAAGACCTGCAGCTTTGGCTGCACAGAGAGTGTGTTCAGGAGTGGAGAACGGGAGTATGAGAGAGGAGGTAAACAAAAGATATAACGAAACAACTGCTCGCGTGCTGGTTCAACACCAGCACAATACTTGTAGTTATTATTTCTTTGTCTACTTGTTTTGGCCCGGGCCGATTATTTTGAGTGTTTTGTTTTTGTTTAAGTCTTGTATTTAATAAAAGAAACAAGCGCATTTGCGTCTCACCCTGCAGTACTTGCCTATGTTGTGGTTTCATTACCTGGCCTGACGTCACCACCCAAGCTATCTTGCCACAAGCCCTTGTCATTTTTTTATTTCCCCTTATTTATTACTTATGAACTAGTATATTGTAAGTGTGTTGTAATACAGTACAGCATATTCCTAATGTTCTACATGAGTTTATAAAAATAAACTAAGAATAAGCACATTTCTTTTTGATGCATACTCATTTTAATAGGTGTAAGCATGCATTTGAAATGGTAGAAATGCACTGCAACCACGTGCACTCTGACAGAAAGTGGGCGGTGATGAGGACATGTCACAAGTGGCTTCCTGCTGTCAGCTTAATGCAGGCTATTACTGCATTCAGTCCCTGGGAGCGGAAATTTGCAGAAAGGAAACTATTCCTCACCTTACCTGATTGACGAGTCAGATGTACAGTGTCCAGATGTGATTCATTGAACATGTACAAAAATTTGACAACATACCAATTTATGACATTACACTGGTTACGTTTTGGTACACATACTACTGTTTGACAATGTACCACTTTCTGACACTACACTGGTACATATTTATTAAACCCTTGCTAGATTGACACTCGGATCCCAATTGGTGGGTCACTGATCATTAATACAGTAGTACTTTCTTGTACATATTACAGCCCAACAACTAAATGTTTTGTTGTAAAAAGATTAAGAAAACAAGATCTAAAAAGCAGCAATACATGAGCTGAAAGGAAACTATGATTACCATTTTTTTATCAGCTTTGTTTGATAAGTTATAGAATGGTGTCTTGTGTAAGGGTGGAAATAAAAAGCACACACAATTAATTCTAGATGGGGGCAAGGTGTTTAAAACTAGTCAGGTTAATGTGGTTTTGTATCGCATAATAATTATTACACTTCTAAGCCTCATTTACATTTACAACTCAGACTTAAGTCGACATAGGTCCAGATGGCAGCAGAGATCCTTATCATTTTTAGGTTGCGATTACACTTATCTATCTTTATTTAGTGGCCATTATTGGCAACAATATAACAATTGCTAGTAACAATAGTGTGAGTATTAAAAACAATGAAAACTACAGTAAGGACACGTTTTAAAATGCTGTACAAGGGGTGTTCAAAAAGTTTTGATAATGATATACATGCAAAATACACCAATGAGAAACACTTTTTGTTTCAGCATACTCACCACCTTTAAAAATGCACTTAGTATTCCTGCAACTTTTTGATCCTTACACATAAACCCACCCCATTAAAAGTGTTTTTTTTCTTTTCTTTTTTTCCACAAAAAAAAGACAATTTCAGTAAAATGTAAAGTAGGTCTACTAAAGATTTCACTCCTTTATATCTTACAATGAGGGTGTGGGTAAAAGCTGGAACAGCACAAAAGTGCCCGGACAGGGAATTAAACGTCTCCAATCAGACGCTCTGGGGAAGGAGTAATCATTTGGCGTCTGATTTGAGACGGTCCGACCCTGTTTAATACCCCTGTTCCGGTTTTTACCCACTCCACTTACAATGCTTAACTAAAATAAAGATGTCTGATTTCTTCCAAATGCTGCATATTATCTTATTGTTAGTACCTAGTGTAAACAAAACCCCAAAATACATTAAACATTTCTAGGCTACGTTATGACAATGGATTGTAAATATGTTTCCTGTCAGAGCATCGAATGGTATTAGAGTTAGTTATAGTAGGCCTATTTTGTAAAAAGTATGGGAACAAACTAAACATTACTGAACTGATAAAATGTAACAGTAAAGGATACCATATCCTTTGCTAGCCTGAGGACATATATTGGGCTCTATACTGAGCTCTACCCTTATGGAAAAAAAACATATTTTTAATATATGGTAGAAAAGTATGATCCTTATATTTTTCATATATATAAATTACCCCCTTTTTTATATATTTAAAATATAAGGGACATATTTAAAATATATTTTAGTCTGTAATCCATATATTTATTTTATATGTTGAAAATATATGGTGCACCATATATTAGACAACAAAGCGAGTTAATGAGTTAAATATGTAATTTGTATTCAAACAGGGACAAGACAATATGGTTAAATCAAGAAATGGCACAATAATGTGTTTTTCTATTATTATTTGTTTATTTAGCAGACGCCTTTATCCAAGGCGACTTACAGAGACTAGGGTGTGTGAACTATGCATTAGCTGCAGAGTCACTTACAACTACATCTCACCCGAAAGACAGAGCACAAGGAGGTTAAGTGACTTGCTGAGGGTCACACAATGAGTCAGTGGCTGAGGTGGGATTTGAACTAGGGACCTCTTGGTTACAAGCCCGTTTCTTTAACCACTGGACCACACAGCCTCCTACATTGTTTTTCTAACACAATGTATAACACTGTTTTTTAAAATATTAGTTTGTTCTTTGTTGTTTTTACATTACAACATCATGATGATCACAAATTGCATTAGATGATAAAAAGAGTAGGCCAATTTGGGAATAGAAAGTTACAGGGTATTTCCATTGTTACTATGTTTAAAATATCACATTCTTACAAAGCTGTATCCTACCAGTATTTGTCATCAACGACTCCTTGCAGTATGTAAGAAGTCCATCCCTTTTTATTTAAGAAATCACGGTACCCGTCTGAGGGAGCAAGAATGGGTATATATGTACCATCAACACATCCCATTATTTGCAAAAGATGGTATTTTTGTTCAAAATTATGGGCAATGCCAACAGTTTCTTCATTAGATGGTACTCTTATTAGGTCTTTCAAAATGTGGTGGAAAGCATAAACCTTTTTTTTTTAACGGTGCTTTTGTGCACATCAAATTGTTTGGCAATCAATCACCGCAGCTAGAAAGTTTGTATAGCACCATAGCAACTCACATTTCCTTCCATTCCTCTTCAGAAAAATGAATCATCACTACCGTTTCCCACCACTCTCAGCTTCGAACTTGCATCCACAAGGACCCAGTGTTGAGTGTTGATGACATTAATATCATACTGGCTCAAGTCGTACAGATTTGTGTCATCATCAGTCTGCCTTCTTGATAGCAGGAAAGACATAAGTGTGGAGGTCCGCATAAATGCATTGCACTAAAGTAAGGCCCACACACACCAGCACAATCTCAAAATATTAAATTCCATATCTGCAAAAACACAAATATGAAAAGTAGAAAATAAAACGCTGTCAGTTGTTGAATATTATAAGAACACCAGCTCTCTACAAAACAGAAAACAAAAATGCAGGTAAGCCACAAACACACGTTCACTCGCACTATGGTTTGCAGCGGGAAGCAAGCTGCTCATGCTTAGTTAGTATCTTAAAGGGAATGTAAACATGGAATATGAGAAATTCCGATGCATGTAAACGGAGCATTCGGAATATATATCCCAACTTCTAATATTTAGAATACTTAAAATTCGGAATACTTTTGCCTTGTAAACGTAGTGACTGTTGCAGGGTCACTTAGAATAGGACCTCGGTTTCACACCTCACCGTAAAGAAGTTAAGTGACTTGCTCAGTCACACAGTAAGTTTTTGGCAGAGCCAGGATTTAAAGCCAGGAATCTCCTGGTTCCAAACCTTTTCTTTAACCACTGGACCACACAGCCTCCACAGAACATGACTATGAACAGGAAAAATAAAGACTGTAACAACATGTAAAAACATTTTCAACTTAATTGGTCTGCACCATCACACATAAAACAAAGCAAGAAAAAGATATTCACAGCTGGGCATTCACATTGTAAGAGATTTGATTTAATACACTGCTTCAAGCAAATGCATTTAAAATTAGAGAGAGAGAGAGAGATGTGCATTTGTTTACAAACTGACTTACTAAATAAAGTTCTCTGTGTTCACTGGGTCCTGGCTGGTAGGACAGATTACATTCAATAAAGCTGTTTTATTTGTGAAAGAGATTGAACTAGCCTAAAAACACTTTGTGGTCTTGGTTTTGCGGGAAGTTTGTTGTGGGATGCATAATTTTAGAAACGCATTAAAATACACTGTTGACTTTGTTTTAAATGTTTGAGTGGTTTATTTTGTTTACGACTGCATTACTAATAATTTTACTGTTTAGGGGTTACCCCAGAGTAATTAAACACTGTGTGTATCTGTGTTGCTCTGACCCTTGGGGCTTGTGTGAGAGATATTAGGTCCCTAAATCTGTTTTATTTAGGTAAAAGGACAGGAAGGTAACATTAGATTGTTTTGAAAAACCTAAAACACCGAAGTGGGCTGTAAAGTAAACTTGTTTGAACAATGGTTAAACGAAAGAAATGCAAAAGCTGCCTTTACATTTAACGTCTGTGTAATTGATGGAGATTTACTAAGTGATGATAAAATTGCTGTTCTTGAACCTGTCCAGAAGATATGTGCAATACAAATTACAAGGGGGGATGTTTTTGTGGAAGTGAATATATATATATATATATATATATATATATATATATATATATATATATATATATATATATATATATATATATATATATACTGCAATAGAGTAGGTGTTCCTGATCTTAATTTGGAGGCTTTAGGACCCAGGGGGTTTAGGGAACATCTACTCCATCTTGAAAAGGGTATCTGCAAAAGGCAGCCATGTTAATGAAAATGGTGTAATTGGTTAATTGTAATTTTATGATTTGTTAATTGTTTTGGCAGTTGGCATGACCATTGTAAATTAGAGCCAGCTGCCCACACTTGTTACTGTGGGGCATATAAGCCTCACAGTTTGTTAATTCAGGGCTGCTGAGTTGGAGGGAGCAGAAAGCTGTGTGCTCTGTTTCCAAACAGCCATGTAAAGTAAGTACTGTGTGTACTGTGTTTGTCTGTAACAACTGTGTGTTGTAGTTTCGTATCGGTAAGCAGCGTAGCTGCCTGATGGTCAGTAAGGGACTGTACTCTGTTTAGTTAGTACTCCTTTGAGGAGTTAGGCTTTTTTTTTTTTTTTTTTTATGAATAAATATACCCTGTCCTGTTTAAATAACATGTGTGGTGCAGTAAATGTTTATTTTACACACAAGAAGAAAGTGAAAAGGTCCTGAATTGTGGCAATGCACCCTCACTTTGTCACTATATATATATATATATATATATATATATATATTTATATTTTTTTAAAAAGGCGCAATTTATAGCACCTATAATTTCAATGCATTTTCACACTACGATTAACAAAAGTATATAATGCTGCTAGAATCCATATGCCTATTTGTTTTTGTTATTGATAAACAGAACCAACTTCTATCAACACTTGATGATCACAGAAAGAAGCAGCAACCTCTCCAATTCCACTCTTATCTGCCATCTCCTGCCTGTCTACTTATTTCTTTGATAGGTAACTGCCCCATTCCACCCACTTTGAAAAAGATACATTGCTTCTGACAGCACTAAGACTTCTATCTAGTACACCACCTTTTCAGGACAGTTCCCAGTTTCAACAGCATCTAATAATGACAGTAACGGTTTATTCAATGGAAAAAGTCTCTTTGGAACACTAACATGATGTGATGAATGTTGGCATTGGGTAACATTTCAGTCCGAGCGTCAGCATTAGGGAGCATGATCTGGCTAAACTAAGATGTTCAGAAGACAAATCCTCTTACGACGTGTGAGCATTGAGAAATTATTTATTTTATTTATTTTCTAGATGATTTCAGGATTATGTTGATATAAATATGATATGTAAATCACAGGATACAGTAACGGTAAGGCAATGTATAGGCTAGTGATGAACTGTCGCCTCCCTTTTCATTCAAAAAAAAATCTACAGCTTCAGAATTTTTCAGCTTGATTGGAATCAGGAAAATAACAATGAAAACCTTGTGTACAATACATGGCAATCTCGACTTCCCACCCATGCCATCCCATTGTGTTTTTAAGAACGTGGATGTATGCTATCTTGTTTCTATTTGTAGTTTAATTTACAGACAGCTTGGTTACCAGCCCTGTTGCCCAACTGTTGTCTTTTCATCTGCCAAGTGGTTTCTCCCAGTTGTCCTTCAGGCTTGTAAACATGCCTGTTCCTTGTGATCATTGTGGCTCCAAGGCTAATATTCACTAACCGCACAGGCCTAGAACTGTTTCCATTTTGCATTTTTGATGCATGTAACAACCCCTCCCTCAGAGCTACTGGGGTTGACCTTCAAAAAGGTTAAACCAAGGCTGTATAATACTAAGGGGTAGATGTACTAAAGTGTTAGTCTGTCATGTCGTTGCAAACCACATGCAAACCAGTCGGAAGTGTAGAGTGAAATGTACTAAACAAATGCAACACTGTTAGCATCATTTTAACGAATGCTTTGCAGCCGCAGTTCTTATTTGCACTTTAGCCTTAAATGAATAGGTGATTCTGGGCATTCCTGTAGAAAAAATGTCGCATGACTCTCATTAGAGATCTCGCTAAGATGACGCAAATAATATTTAAATTAGTATATTGCAGCTCTCTTCATTAACATATTTATTCTTAGTACATACGACAAAATGTGCACTTTGTGAATTGTCGTAACCAAAATGCTAATTGCAGTATGTTTGCACTGCGACTGGTCCATCTTAGTACATCTACCCCTAAATCTTCGAAAGATGGGGAAAATGCAAAACACCTGCTAGCTGATTTGTGACCCATGATGATCGAATAAAATTATGAAATCAATTAGAAATATTAATACAATACAATAGCACTTTAAAATTTGCTTAAATACATTAAATGTATTCATGATTATAAAATTACATTAAGAACTTAAGCTGGTATGCATTGCAGTAATAAACATTAGGATGTGCCTTTCTCAGCACATACAGGTAGGTAATTATTTTTCAGTTGATGGGATACTGTAGCTTGCAGTAACCCAACCACTGATTTCTTTAGATATTATTTTTCTAGATGTTGGTATGATTGAATTAGACTTTTATCTGCATAATATACTGTTTTTCATTAGACACCTGATAACGGAGTGCATTAGACCTTAATAGTTACAAAAGGGCACAAGACAATACCAAACTGTTTGGATCTCCCCGAAATAACAGGAGGCCTTTTAATTCAGTCATATAAATGCCACATATGGGCTATAATTCTGTTTTCAAGTGGTCATCAGAGAGCTGTGTGTGCCTATGCCTGAGAAAATCACATAATACATTATTAGCTGCACTGTCATGTCCCTTAGTACTTTAACAGTTTTGCATTTTTAAGATATTGACACTTACATTTCATTTTACATAAATACAAACAGCATTCAAGACCAAGACACTATAAACTGTCTATGTTTCTGAATTCAGTAGCTGTATTGTGAGAGTTATAGGTGAAGGCAGTGGTGTGGCTGGAGAGAGCTGTGATGTTGCAGTGTATGAGATGCTGGTTCTTACCAATTAGAGTTTTTGCTCATACTTGAAAGCTTTTTTTAATGTTAACGGCACGAAAGACAGCATTAATATAGAATAGGGATCAAAGGTACAATACCAACGATAACTAGTAGATAATAGTCCTTTGTAAACTTAACATTTCAGCAAGATAGTAGCAAGGCAGACAAATGAACAATTGTGCCAACAGTAACCACTTTGTGAGTCATGTAACCCTCACTGGAAAACTTATTTTATTCTTGTGAGCAAAAGGCCACACAGTTCATTAAAGTGCTTAATGTTAAACAGGAGGATTATGTAAGATTAGTTATTTTGCGTAACTTGTCAATGGATAATCCTCTTTCAACTGAGCAAATGATCGATTATAGCTGTAAAAATATTACAACAATAAGGCCTGCTAATGTCACTAGTGAAGGCACGGAGTGAGTCTCTGGTTCTGCAGACAGTGTGATGGATTCAGGGGCACCTATTTCACCTTTTGTTTGCCCATCTACACCCAGGGGGGACCTGTAAAAGGTGTCTGTTCCTCACCCCCAGTTGGTGGAGATCGCTGGGTAGCTGTCAGAAGGGAAGCTAAGGCCAGGGTACCATCATCTCTGTCTCTGGAACTTACAAATAATGCTCTCATTCATCAAAACAAACATGATACTACTTCTGATGAAGTGCTCTTAGTTGGCGACTGTATTGTTAGAAACGTTAGCACTGTATGTAATCAGAACATTTCTGTTGAATGTTTCCCAGGTGCTAGAGTTCTTGATATGTCTACCCACATGGAAAATGTGGAAAACAATAAACAAGTGTCCACTGCAATTGTCCATGTGGGCACTAATGACATTAGACTCAGAGAATCTGAGACTCTCAGGATCCATTTCAAATTGCTTTGTCATAAAGTTAAACAATTAGGCAGGAATATTATTGCTTCAGGCCCTCTGCCTGTCATTCGGAGGGGATGTGAAGATTTTAGTAGACTACTGTCTCTCAATAACTGGCTAGCAGATTGGTGTGCCTCTGAGAATCTGGGTTTCATTGATAACTGGGATAGTTTTTGGGACGGACCAGAGTTCTTTAGGAAAGATGGTATGCACCCAAGTAGGAGGGGTTCGATCAGATTGGTGGAAAACATAGAGAATTATGTTAAAAAATCTTTGACTGAATTTATTACCAAGAGAAGTGTCACGGATAGACTTTGTGGCGATGTAAGGCCAGGAAATGAATGGATAGCAACAGCAGACTGGTGTATGCAAAGCACTGCATGCGTGTTTTATTAATAATAAATAAAAGGTTTAGACCGAAACAAAACAGCTCACTGAGAAACATAAAGGTTTACACAAAAATAACTCACAATCACAAAACACTGACATGCAACAAGTACCGTATTGGTGCTTCCAGCACGAGTAGCAATGGTTATTAGTTTCGTTTTTCTCCATACCTCCTTCTCTCTCCCGTTCTCCACTCTGAACCCCCAATCCAGAGTGAGTGATTCAAGCATCTATATATACAACTGGAAACAGTGACAGGTGACACGGATTGTCTGATAAACTAGCGTTTTTGTTTCTTTGACCAAGGCCACAATGTGAAAGTGCTACCATCACATATCACAAAACAAACGGGAAAGTAACAATTAAAAAAAAAAAAAGAGGATTTTCACAAAAATGTTAAGTCATCCCAAGTAATCGGATAATATCTAATCTAGTTTGCCGCCCCTTCCTTTATGTATTCATGCTACTACACTATGTACAAAAAATGTGTGTATTTCCATAAATAATTATCATGACATCTTTCAGGACCTGCAACATAGGGAGTACAAGCAAGGTCCTAATGGTTTTTCTCTGACCTTTCACATAGGAGTAACAGAACAATGCTTTGCTTTGAACTTGCAACTAAACTATGAAATCCTTTTGTAAAATAATAATAATAATAATACTAATAATGCGAGAGAGAGAAAATTCTGTGATTTTTTTCCGCAATCGTGGAATTGCGGAATCCTGGAGGGACTAAACCAGGTTCTATAAAACTCCCGGCTCGATGCATTGAAACTCTCAACACAACACAACACGTATGAGCAAACGCATGTGTCGCAAACTAGAACAGAGAGGGAGAGCGACTAGACTTCAGGTCCATTATTTAATTTGGAAAGATAATATTTTGAAATATAGGTCTGCACTATCCTCAGCAAGATCAGTGTATTATTCAAATCTCATTGAAACAAGAATAATCCTCCATTTCTATTTCAGTCTATAGCTAAGTTAACTAATCCTCCTCCAGAGTCTGTCCAATCAAACACTCTATCATCGGTAAGTTGTAATGACTTCATGAATCACTTTAACAAAAAAGTTACTGACATTAGGAATCAGATATTCAACAGCGTACCAAATTTAGATGTGTCATCAAACTACGCTACTTGCACTACACCAGTCCACATTTTTCTTCGAATAGTCAAATGGATCTTGCTAATATAGTTAGGAAGATGAAATCCACCACATGTGCATTAGATCCTATCCCTACTCCACTTTTAAAGAAGTATTCTCCAAAATAAATACCAGGCATTACTGTAAATATTGTTAATAGCTCCCTTTTATCAGGTATTGTTCCTAACTCTTTCAAGACTGTAATAGTAAAACCACTGCTCAAGAAATCTACCTCTGCCACTGACTGACTCACTATGTGACCCTGAGCAAGTCACTTAACCTCGTTGTGCTCCATCCAGCAGATGAGATGTTAAATCAGTGTCCTATTGTAAGTGACTCTGCATATAATGCACAGTTCACAGTCTACCTCTGTAAAACGCTTTGTGATGGTGGTCCACTATGAAAGGCGTTATATAAAAATAAAAATATTATTATTCTTAACAAATTTCTTGCAGTTCATAACATATTTGACAAATTTCAGTCGGGTTTCGGCCCTATCATAGCATCGAGACAGCGCTTAGCAGAGTGGTTAATGATGTGTTGTTATCCTCTGACACAGGCACACATTTGGTTCTTATACTATTAGATTTAAGTGCTGCATTTGATACTATTGATCATTCTATTTTAATTGATCGCCTTGAAAATCTGCAGGACTGTCAGGTTGTGTTCTGTCTTGGTTTCAATCCTATCTCTCAAACAGGTTGCAATTTGTTAAAATAGAGGAGACCTCTTTTTTGTCAAAGGTTACAGGGTTGCAAGGTCCCACAGGGCCCAATTCTTGGCCCAACTCTTGTTTTCTTTGTATATGCTGCCTATGGGCAATATTATGCGTAGCTATGGGGTTAATGTTCAAGGTGATGATACACAGCTATATTTTGTCCCAGAAATAGGGTGACACCTCAGCTGTAAATATTTTGAGCACCTGTCTTGCTGACATAAAAAAAATGGATGCTAAACTCAGATAAAACAGAAGTGATGATTCTGGGTTTTCAGAAGCAACAAAGTCATATGTCTGATTTACTCCATGGTGGCTTCTCTTATGAACTTGCAGATGAAATGAGAAATTTGGGTGTGATCTTTGACCCAAATCTTTCTTTTGAGACACACATCAGGAATATTACTAAGATGTATTTTTTATCATCTAAGAAATATCGCCAAGCTAAGAAGTATTCGTTCCCACTCAGATACTGAGAGATTGATGCATGCTTTTGTAACTTCTAGAATTGATTATTGTAATGTCCTATTCTCTGGTACTCATAGCCATGTTATATCTCGACTGTAACTAGTACAAAATGCTGCAACTAGAATTTTAACCTGGATTAAGAGACAAGATCACATTATTCCTGTGCTAGCATCTCTGCACTGGCTTCCGGTCCAATTCAGATGCTGCTTTTAACTCATAAGGCATTAAATGGCTTTGCACCATCGTATTTATATTATCTTTTAATAATATATAGTCCAAGACGCCCACTCAGATCACAGAATGCTAGGTTGCTTACTTTCCCACAAATATTTAAAAAAACACAGGTGGTAGAGCATTCAGTTATAGGGCCCCAAAACTCTAGTGATCTGCCTAGCCCTGTAAGGGAAGCACCAAGTGTCACTGCTTTTAAAACAAGTTTAAAAACACACTTTTATAATGTAGCGTTTTATGCTAAAATTATGTTCATTTTATTGCCTGCCTTGTTTTACTGTTCTGTGTGCTTTTTCTTTTGTGTTTATTGCTTTTCTTGCATTCTTTTATTAATATTTGCCAATGTTTTTTTTCATATGGAGCACTTTGCAGCATTTTTTTTTATTGTGAAAGGCACTATTACAAATAAATATTATTATTATTATTATTATTATTATTATTATTATTATTATTATTATTATTATTATTATTGTTATTATTATTAACTAAACCAAACCTAACATTGAAATACTTGAAATACATTGAGATTTAAGCATCTAAATATATCTCAGCACCCTACCAGTTGCTTGTAATAAGGTGTACATAATTGATCTTTGGGATTGAGGAAGTTTGGCAGAGATGGCTGCTAGAGTGACGTCAGATCAGGGAAATGGAACATAAACACAAGTAACTGCGGCCGAAACTGAGATGCAATGGTGCTCAGCTTTTTATTAAATAATACAAATAAACAGTTTAAACAAAACACAACAAAATGGGCACATTGGCCAAAACAAAATCAACACTAACAAATAATCCTCTTTATTAAACGAGTACCTTGGTTTGCTTACGGGTAGCTTTCGCTCTCACTCTCAACTCCTCTTATTTCTCCTAACTCTGAGCCTGGAGTGGGTCTTTTATACTGTGGCTGGAGCCTTAATTACCTATTAGACAATTACCTTATTAAGGCTGCAACCACATTCCCACGAGCTACTTGGGATTGGGATTCATAATTTTCGCCGGTCTCAAACAACAATGACGGAAGGTTTTGTCCGCCCGCACACAAATACATACAATAATAAGAATACTACTACTACTACTACTACTACTACTAATACAATACAAACAATATACATACATAAATGAATATGCACAAGGGGTGGGCGCCCCGTCACAGGAAGGTAGGGCTATTTTTTAGAATCAAGATGAAACCATTCTGCCTGATACCAGCTTATCATCTTTTTCTCAGAATAGGTATTTCTAACTTTTAAATTCAGAAAGTTTACCTTCTAACGAATTGTCAATGTGAATGTGTATGTTTAATTACTTTAGTATACTGTAATTTTAGATGAACTCAGCAGTGGATAACCATTAGGGGCCTATCCTTTCAATGTAACATGATATCACACCAGATGATAAATCCATAAATACAAAAAGGAAAGATTAATGCTACACCTTATTTATTGAGCGTTTTGAAGTAAGGGTTGATTATTTACAAGTCAAACAAATCATAAGTGAGTTTGAGCAAACTAAATATTTGAATTTAACAAAATGTAAAATAGCTTACAATAGCATATGCATACAGTTTCTATATAACAACAGCTAGAATAAATATAATTATAATGGCATTTTAAGTCAAAATAATACCAATGAATTCATGTGGTATTGTGGTTAGGTTATACAGTATAGGTCTTGCTATTTTGTACTGCAAGACTCAACATTTTGCAATAAAGGAACTAAAGAGACATTATGTATGTAGACAACTTTAAATTCCAGACAGCCATTTCTAATTGCATCTGTTACAACATGAAGATAATTAAAAAACAGACAGGTAAATCTTCTTTGACATTAACTCTTCTGTAACAGACTTTAACACATTGACTATTTTAGGACTTTAAGAACTTTTGTGATTTGTTACATGTGTCTTAGTCATACATCAGTCAATACAACTCTAGCAGAATGAAGATCAAGGAAATACAATAGTAACACTTTTTTTTTAGTTAAAGAGGAAATTAGTTCAAACCCCTTGGTTTTTTATGCCATTAATTTGTTATCTTGTTTGAGGTAAATCTATAAGAAACGTATTCAAGTAGACAATAATGTTTTGCTTTATTCACTGCTGACAGTCTTTGATTTATTCTCATTCTTTAATTTCCTTAATTAAGAGTGTAATAGGGTAAACTGTAAACTATTGGTTATATTTGCTCTATACCGTACTACCTGTATGATATACAATGTACTTCGAGTATCTGGATCCTTATTTATACTGAGCTTTGATATATCTGATTCGTTTTTTTCTCAGATACATTGGCCAACTTCTGCAGTTCCTGATATGATAGCACACTGGTACTGATACTGACTTTCTAAATATGAAAATGTTACCATTATGTTACCATTCTAGCCATGTGAAATGACATTAGCTTCCCTTGTGTGTGACCGTTATATACTGCTAAGGATCTTTAAGCCAATTAGAGAGCATGCTTGGCCTGCTGTATGCTACGACACATCACAAAGAACTAGGGTGACCAGAACCGGGAACAGGCTATTTTAATGGATATTTTAATGGATATTTAAATAGCTATCCTCTCACTCTTAGTATTATCTTTTTAAGCAGCGAGCTAATTTCAGTACACTTCTGGGTGTATAATTTGTGGCTAATTAGTTTAAGTAAAATTTTGAGCAAAATGTCGGGACACTGGGAACTTTGATGGAAAACCAGAACTGTCCTGGTTAAACTGGGACATCTGGTCACTTGACAAAGAACCACATTCATGACATCAATGATACCATATTGATTTTTCTATTGTGCTTTTTTCTAATTATCTGAACAGGATGTCACCTGCTTTGAAGTAGATAGCTTAGGCACTGCTTGGAATTCCTTTGAATTAAGACCTTTTTAAATTAAAACCTTTTTTTATATCATATTCCCATTTTTTTATGAATTTGAAAAAAAAAAACAGAAAACATCACTACAGCTGGGAGAGTACCTGTTTATAAGATGACATTTCAATGAATGAACAAAAGATGGTCTGTGTTGTAGCTGGAATTCGTTTGCTAGGTATTCTCATAATAACTACAATTAACTGATTCTTAATTTACTGCCATTGGCAACATAAATTGTAGTGGGAGCATACAGTTAAATAGACAGAGCTGAGTGATTTTAGAAATCTTTCGAAATCCTTGTGGGTTACTGACAATAACACTGTATCATGTTTCTTCACATGTTGTACCAATTGGTGAAAGTTTGCATTAACATGCCACAGTACCCACAGGAAGAGTGGGAGAAGAAAGGTGGGCCAGTGCTGGTAAACCTCATGACATCACAGCCTTTTGTAGCAATTGGTTGATTCTGTCTGAGAAAGAGCTTAAAAGCCAATAAGCTAAAGCTCTCAGACAGTAGGACACAAAGAAATGTTTCAGTCATTATAATTTGTAGAAAGTTTTGTTTACTTGGTTGGCATTTGTGAAACATAGCAAGCTCAGAAGCTAAATCTATACTTAACTTCAAGAACAAATCAAGGTATGTACCGATCTGAATTGGCTGCATGGAGATATATTTGGGCATTTTTTTGTAATTACAGTACAATTGCATGTTTTATTTTTTTGTTTTTAACATGAATAATTACTGGTTTGTTATAGGGTTGAGGATCAAAAATACATGTGAATAAGAATGTTTAATCACTAAAATTGATGTTTACTTAACTTTATATCAGAATTGTGCTCAATATTTTCAATAAATATATTACTGCTTTTATAGTTTAAATCCTTTTTAAGACATTGGTTTAAATTTGAAGTTAAAAAAGGTTACTTGGATCTGATTTCTAGGGAAAACCACAAATGCTAAGTCTGATGAGCCGGACAAGTTTTTAATTAGCTGAAATAGGCATTCAAAGCTAGCAGTGCTAAGGTCAGCGTTGCTAAGAAGATAGATTTTCATGGTTTTCAGTTCATGGTTTTCATTTAATACACATATGAATGAAAGTTAACTGCATATGTTTGTTTATAGATATACTTGAATAAAAATGAATACAACCATTCTGATATTCTTCCTCTTGGGGACAGCATATTGTCTTCCAGTGAGTATTTTACTTTTTGTTACACTTCAAATTTAAATTTTTCAATGACATACTGTACATTGGAGTTCTTTTGAACTTTTTACATCATTGTATTGATTTGAGGGTGTCTTATCTTTTAGATGTCTCGCTATCAACAGAGCTCCGAGGAACAGGTATGTAGGTTGCCAAATCTTAGTCATTATAAAAAACATGAATGCATTGCTAATTCTTTGTTTTGAAAGAACCACATATGAAAATAAAAATTATAGGAGCAGGACATGTAAAAACAGCTACAAATGAGAAACCGTTATCAATTTGTCCCACGCATTATTTTGAAAAACTAAGATAATTGAATGTAGGTCTGTGTGCTGGTGCACTGCCCAGTATGAGGAATATAATACATGTGGGGACGTATAACGCTATATTTAAACAGTTGTAGCAGCACGTGGGGATGTATAATGCTATATTTTTCAGAACCCCGCTGCTTACTCTTTTAGATCCCACTACAGTATGAACATATAATAGCTTGGGTTTAAAAGCAGTTTGAAGATTGAAATTCGGTAAATACAGAATCATCCAGATTGTCTCTGAAACTGGAAAAGAGCTTAACTCTTTGTTGTGTACTTTTCAAGTTAAAAGTGTCCCTAAAAATGTGTTACATTCCGAGGAGACCATATTTTTCGGCCACCCATAACTGCACTGTACTGTAAGATTCAAAACTTTGCAATAAAGGAACTAAGAGAGACATTTATGTAGACAACTTTAAATTGCATCTGTTACAACATGAAGATAATTAAAAAAAACAGAGGTAAATCTTCTTTGACATTAACTCTTCTGTAACAGACCTTAACACATTGACTATTCTGGGACTTAAGGGTGGTGGTGGGGGGTTCATATAACTTTCTATAGTTATCAGACTTGATTTCATCCCTATATATAAGTAAAAAGAGTAAGTCTTGACATATCCACAATAACTATCATCAATAATTTGTGCTAAAGAATGTCCTAACCAAGTTTCATCACAATTGGATAAGCAGTTAAAATAGAAAGCAAAACAATGAAGGAGAACAGGGTCTTCATTATGGGGCCTAAGGCCAAATTTCCAGGGGTTACACTGTAGTTCGATTAAACCCACAGGGTGAACTACTGTTTCAAAAACAATGAAAATTAATTGCAAAAAATGACGGTAAGACAAAGTTTGTGACACAAACCCACAAAACTAAGGCAATTGGGGTTACGTTTTTACACTAAAGCAATCTTACCGAGAGATTGCAGCACAGACTAGGATAGTGTGCAGGCTCCACTATTGTGGTGTGTACAATAAAATAAATAAAACCAAATAGCAGAATATGTGTCAGCACAGTACTGTTAATGTGCATTGTATGATTGCAGAGTCAGAACAGAAAGATGGCAGTGTTTTGAGATCTCTACATCAAGACCTCTTAAATGTAATTAAAACAAGAAGGATTTAAGTGAATTATTAAAAAGTATTACTTATCAGTGCTTGCCCTGCACTGTGTCTGGATGTAGCCTAACTGAAGGTGTGCTCTTTCTCTAGAGTGAGTCTGATTAGCCAATCAGTAAAGCCTGGCATGGTGATCTTAGAAAACAGCAAGTGAAGCACTCTGTTTCCTGATGGAGTCGAGAGAAAAAACACTGCATGTATTGCAAAGTGAATTACAGTACAGGTGTATCACAGCTGAATTTGAATAAAGAAATATATTTACTGACACTGTCAATGTTTTTAAAGACATACAAGAATGTGAAATTAGAAACAATAGAAACATTGACAAGTGGTGTGTACATACATAATTAACTGATTTAAAGCCTAACTATTCCACATGTGGGTACTGGGGGAGATTCCACACGTTCCTTGTCAATGCTGCAATGCTCAGGTAGAACAGGTATCAGTTAAGATTGCTGTAGTGTAAAAACAACTCAAATTTCCCTAGTTTTGTGGGTTTATGTCACAAACTTAACGTTATTTTATTGTGTTTTTTTTTGCAATAAATAAAACTATATAACTTTTGCAGGAAAGCAAAAGTGCTTCAGAAGAAAATTCTCCAAGCAGAGAAAGTTCAAAACAGACAGAGGTAAGCTTGCTAGATTATTGTGGTGGTATTAAAGGATTGGACATACAATGAGACACTGAGACACTATGGGCAGCCAGGACAGCAGTAATTTGCTGTAATGTATCTGCAAGGTGTTTAAATAGTTCAAGACTATTCTTTAAAAAATCTGCTTTTAATACATTCACGAAAGTTGGGGTGAAAGACTGCAGCAAATTATGTTCTCCAGAATTACCCATAGAGCCACCACCACGGTAGAAACATCAGTAAACTGTGCAATCTTGGATACAGAAACACTTCTTGCCAATGGAACACATACTATCAGCCTGCATGGAAGTCTATATGGTTTCTGGCGTTGCATGATTAAGCAGACATGGATGATTCACACAAGTAAACAGATGCCTTTAAGAGCACAGGCTGCACTTTATTTTCTGCTGACAAAAATGCAATACAAAATCTTTCCAAATATACAAGAGGCAATCATGTAGCCGAACTTACATCCAATTCACACTACCTTTTGTTTTTAAAGTTGTAATCACAAAACCAAATCTTAATTTCTATTACTTTTGTTGTTTTTCAGGACAGTAAATCTGACAAGAGTAGTGACAGTGATGATTCTGATGAAACGGATGTAAGTCACTTTGTGCTTTTTATAAGCCATAATAGTATAGTTACCATTGCCTGTAATTACACAGGAATGTGAAAAAAGGGCAAAACCTTTTTTGTTCAGGATTACTACTATACAAACGCTGTATGTTCTCAGAAATTAAAGGTCAATATTTTTCAAGATGAGCCCTTAGATGAGTACTATAGAACAGCAGCAATGGTGTTACCATATGAGTAACTAGATTTCGAACGCAAGTTTCTTATGCTGTCAATGCACATTTCATTGTAGGAGAATGACAGAGATGAAAGCACAGAAATATCCACAACGGCAGAAGCGACAATTACTGAACTTCCAGCAGAATCCACTACCCTGTACACGTTTACCACTGCTAGTGCCCGGGGTGACAATCTAGCAAACGACATTACATTTTACAAGAAGACAGCAAAGTTTGTAAACAGCAACAAAATATATAAGGGACTGGACCCCTACAAGTTCCACGGGACTGATAAAGCTGCAGAGAGCCTGAAACTGGTTAGCAAACCTCAGTCTGGTGGCAAAAACACTGCGTCTTCATTCAGCAGCAAGGATGCAAAGGCAGAGGACAAAGTACTGAAAGAAAAACTATCTAAGGTAATATTATTATTAATGTATTCATTTTGACTGTGATAAAATCCTAAATTCTAAAAGAAATGTCATGGATGCATTATAACCCATAATGCTGAATAACTGTGGAACAAATTAACAATTGCTAAAATATAGCCTGCATGTCCAAACAATCATAAGCCAGAACTCATAAATAGGCCACTGTGTCATAGATTCTCATACAGTCCTTGTGCTAATAAATGCATACCATGTTTCTGCACAATTGGATTCCTAGGGATATGCATTTCCCATGGGGAATAATACCTCTGAACTATTAAGTGTTATTTCCTCCAAAGGCCGTACATGTTACAGATGACTTAGCGGATGAGGACTCCAGCACTCCTGAGGTTGAGAGCCAAGGGCTTGACAGTCTCAGCAGCTCTCAGGGGAGCGACAGTGGTATCCTTGCAGGAGACAGCGTGGAGGCCACAACCCGCCAAGCAGTTTCCCAAGACAGTGATAACAGCAGCCAACAGGATACTGCCCCCAGCCAAGAAGACAACAGCCCAGAGCAGAGCCCAGAGGAGGATGACACCAGCAAAAATGAGGACAGTGACAACAGTGAACAGAGAAGTGAGGAGCAACAGGCTACGTCAACGCCAAAGGAGGACAGTAACAGTGATGAATCAAATGAGAGTTTAGAACGTTCCTCTCAGGAGGACAATAACAATGGTGACGCTCAGTCACAGAAACAAAAGTAATGTGGTTAGAATGTATTGTGAAGATAAAGTTGTAAGCAGATGTATCTTTCAAATGCACACTGCATTTACAGCCATTGTAGCTGCATACTATGGAATCGTCCCCTTGGTCTCTACTGCAATTGACAGAAAAGGTGGACATCGCCTAATAGAGGATATTTTCTTCATTACACAGCTACATCACTATATTGAATATTTTGTATCACATTTTATCATGTTTTACACGTTTTACTATTCCAAATAAATGTACTTTTTTCTTATGTTTTTTTCCTATGTGTTTTTCTTTTCATATTTCATGTAGAGATTATGAGTCACATGTACATGCACCCTTACACCTCATCAGCACAAAAGCATTATTTTCTCTTCTATTTAAACAGTTTATTAAAGCACTGTTAGTCATATTGATGTTCACTTAAAAAGAGTGTCCATGGAGTTCCAGATCCCACTGATCTATTGCTGTTCAATTGTATAGTAACACTAGAGGGAGCCAAATAACCTTATCATACGTACTACTTTTGATGAAATCCTTGCCAAGTTGTAGCCATCATGAACATTTATTTTCTCAGCTCCGTAAACAAACCTTGAAATTGAAAATGTAGTGAGCTGATTTAGAAGCAAGTGCACTGTTGGTCCCAAATATTACACTTAGGGCACATTTGCACATTTTAATATACATAGATACATAGCTTTATTAAATTGTGGAAACCACTGATCAATTATGTCAATAAAAGGTGACCTACATGATTGTAAACACTTCATAATTGTATAATTTAGGGTTATAGCTACATATACAGTATGTGGAAATATATCTATCAGTGGACAACTGAATAAAATACAAATCAGGGAATATCAGTACAAGACATCATTAAAGTTAATGGATGACAGCATGTATCTGTTTATCAAAAAACAAAAATATTGACATACAATATGGTCCAACTGGAATACATTTTCTGATAATACTTGATCTAATTTTATTATGTAACAATGAAAATGTTACCTTTAAGTAAATGAACATGGTTGATTTTCTGTGTTAGTTTACAAACTTTTGTTAGTAACCTTCATGAAAAAAAAAAGAAAAACCACGCACACACACAAAGCTGACAGAATTGGGTATTTTTTTTAAATACTGTTTCATCAATATACTCTACCAGGTTTTAAAATTGATACCTGTTTCACACAGTTGTCCAATGTGATTTGTAAGCTCCACTAGATGGCAGCATCAAGCAGCATCTCGAGAGCAGGGCATCTCAAACAGGGTTCATGCGACCCTAGTGTCTTATGTTTTCGTTTTAACAGAGCTCTCAATTAATTAACTAAACCCGTATTGAACTAACAGTTTGCTTAATTAGGGCTTTTTAATTATGTTCAGTTGTTAAACATTTGGAGATTTCAAGTAAACTGTAAAATTGTACAAGTAACTTGAAATCTGCATACACTACTAGGAAGTAGAAAAAGTGCACTTCCGGACCACAAGATCAAGAAATGGCTGCTTCTGCGTTGGGATGTGAGCATTATATACGCAGCTGTTTACTAAAAGTAAGAGTATGATTTTTTTTTTGGGGGAATAAAAATCAAAACAAGCTGTCTAATGTAATGACATTTAAAAGCAGAGTTGTATGAAGTCTGTGTTGCCGGCAAGCATACGAGCTCAGCAAGAACGCTTCGAAACGAAACACACAGGTCTACTATATCTTGATGTAACTATCACTGTCACTTTTATCTGCTGTATTATTGAATTGTATTTTGTCACACTTGTACTTGCTTGAACTAGTCATTGTATTTATCTTGCTCTTATTGTATTATTACCTGTACTGTACACTTGAAATGTATTTGCTTACGATTGTAAGTCGCCCTGGATAAGGGCGTCTGCTAAGAAATAAATAATAATAATAATAATAGTACTACAGTTTAGTGGAATTTAAAGTTTATACCGATATTCGGTTTTTATTGGGTTAAAGGACACCCACAAAGTAATGCTGATACACTCATAGTTCCTGTACTACAATGGCAGTCTATTGTTTTGACGTTATGTGCGACTGAATTGTTAAGCGAATTTTAAATGTGTTTTTATATTCAAGAAAAAACAAAATACTGATAGGTTGGACTTTACAGTATATGTGGATATTAGTCTTTTTTTCCGTTCTTTTCAATTATAATAACATTGTCGACTTTTAATTCTCGTACTGTGTGTGCTTACTTCGCGTATTTATACTGTGAAAACACAAACGTAATGTGCTGTGGTACGGTGGTCACAATAATATTAATACAGCATAGTGTAATATGTAGCCTAAGTAATAAAAATGATTTTTTGATATCCTGCAATTGGGGAGCTCCCAATCACTTTACATTTAAATCTGACACCTTTTCCATAGTCTGTATATTTGAAACCTGTTTTGAAATCGGTACCGCAAACTCGGGTTGATAGTGCAGATGGAATAGACAAGTGCCTACACAATCAATAACTACCAAGTGTTCAGTCTATGGCAAACCTGTTACAGGTCTGCCAAGAAAAGATTAAAAAGCCGCACATGTCTTCAGCTGGTAGATTGTAAACTACTGCGACAACCACAACCTGTCACCTTTTCTGTGATTAATTTACTGGATGACACAAGCACTCAGTTTCAGATAGGATGTCTTTGAATCACCAAGCCTCATACTGTATTACCATTTTAAACAGCTGCTGTATGATCCTAACTGTGGCACAATATTTAAAAAAAAAAACAACGAACTGGTATGAGGCAAACTAGGATTTATAGAAAACAATGATTTCTTTCAACTACATAATGTGTAGAACACTTTATAGTCAAAATTGGAAATACAGAAGCAAAAATGCAATAGGAAATATCATTCACTCATTAAAATGTGAAATAAACATTTGCTAGTTTAGTATAATGTTCCCTTTCGATTATAATTAACACTTGTCAGAAACCTATGTATTGTTGTTTTTAAACAATGTGCCTTATTTTTTTAATCAGGCTCCTTGCTGCAGTAAATTGTATGTCTGTCGTCTTTGTCACGATGCGAAAGAAAATCATCAGATGGATCGTTTTAAGGTGAAGGAAGTATTATGCTCCATATGCAACAGGGCTCAGAAGGTAAATTACTTCACTTTATAAATAATTATATATGAATGGGGTTTTGTACAGTACAGCATTTGTAGTTATACAATGTAATTTTTGTGTGTGTGTGTGTGTGTGTGTGTGTGTGTGTGTATTACTGAGTTTGTTATGGTGGAATGTTAAAGAAAGATAATGATCCAGAGTTCCACTCTTGCTTACTGGATGTAGCTGTGATTGGAAAATACCTTAATCATGACAGCTAACAGTTATAAAGAAGCAGACAGCAGCTGAAGTATTCTGGAATATTTTAGTTTTTACAGTAGCTGAATTAAGTATAAATAAAAGATTCTAGAATTCAGTTTTAGTCAAACTTAGTAGAACACCATAAAGGATGAACAAGATACAGGGGTTGGACAGAATTGTAAAAGTCAATCACAAGGTATATTGTAACACTGTCAATAGGGTGTATAGCCTTAGCAGTGAGTCTGCAATGTGTTTTAAATGCTCTGAAGGATTAGTATCCCTTCTTCAATGATTGCAGCCTGCAAGTCCATCAGGGGTGCTGGAGGCAGAAATCAACAGCAAAATCAGTTCTCCAGTTTGGTCTAAGCTGTAGTTCAATAATGTTCATCTCTGGTGTGACTGGGTAAGCCGGGAGATAAACTATATGCCAAAAGACTAATGTAACTGCATTTGTCATGTGTCAACAGAGCTACCACTGCCTCTGACAGATTTTGAACACACCCTTGTCTTTGTCAGATCTGCTTTTTCCTATTTGGACTTTCAAGTAAGCAATAACTAACAACAAGGAGTGTGGTAAGACCAGGGTTCTACGTTTAGATTTTTAACTACTGGCCCCTCAGGCCACGGAAGTAGTGTTTTATCTGGCCATATACAGTGCCTTGTATAAGTATTCACCCCTTGGACTTTTCCACATTTTGTAGTGTTACAACCTGGAATTAAAATGGATTTAATTGGGATTTTTGCCATTTGATTTACACAACATACTTAACACTTTGAAGGTGCAAAATATGTTTTATTGTGACACAAAAGTTAATTAAACAAAAAAAAGACATTTGTTGGTTGCATAAGTATTCACCCCCCTGAGTCAATACTTGGTAGAAGCACCTTTGGCAGCAATTACAGCTGTGAGTCTTTTTGGGAAAGTCTCTACCAGCTTTGCACATCTGGATCCTGCCATTTTTGCCCATTCTTCTTGGCAAAATTGCTCAAGCTCTGTCAAGTTGCATGGGGACCGTTGGTGAACAGCAATTTTCAAGTCTTGCCACAGATTCTCAATCGGATTGAGGTCTGGGCTTTGACCGGGCCATTCTAAGACATACAGGTTCTTGTTTTTAAACCACTCCAGTGTAGCTTTGGCTGTGTGTTTAGGGTCATTGTCCTGCTGGAAGGTGAATCTCCGCCCCAGTCCCAGGTCTTTTGCAGACTGAAACAGGTTTTCCTCTAGAATTTCCTTGTATTTGGCTCCATCCATCTTGCCCTCAATCCTGACCAGTTTCCTAGTCCCTGCCGATGAAAAGCATCCCCATAACATGATGCTGCCACCACTATGCTTCACCGTGGGGATGGTGTTCTCAGGGTGATGAGCAGTTTGGCTTTGCGCCACAAATAGCGTTTTGCGCTAAGGCCAAAAAGATCAATTTTGGTCTCATCAGACCAGAGAACCTTTTTCCACATGTTTGCTGTGTCTCCCACATGCCTTTTGGCAAAATCCAAACAGGGGTTTTTTTCAGCAATGGCTTTCTTCTCACCACTCTTCCATAAAGCCCAGCTTTGTGGAACGTCCGGGTTATAGTTGTCCCATGGACGGTTTCTCCCATCTCAAATGTGGATCTCTCCAGCTCCTTCAGAGTTACCATTGGCCTTGTGGTTGCTTCTCTGACTAATGCCCTCCTTACCTGGTCACTGAGTTTTGGTTGTGCCATATTCTTTCCATTTTTGAATAATGGATTTAACAGTGCTCCGGGGGATGTTCAAAGTTTGGGATATTTTTTTATAACCCAACCCTGATTGGTGCTTCTCCAGAACTTTATCCCGGACTTGTTTTGATAGCTCCTTGATCTTCATGATGCAGTTTATTTAGATATGCTCTCTAACAAACTCTGGGGCCTTCTAGAAACAGGTGTATTTAATCTGAGATCATGTGACAGTTTAATTGCACACAGGTGAACTCCATTCAACTAATTATGTGACTTCTGAAGGCAATTGGTTGCATCAGAGCTTATTTAGGGGTGTCACAGCAAATGGGGTGAATACTTATGCAATCAAGACTTTTCAGTTTTTCATTTGTAAATCATTTTGAAAACTATGTAGATTTTTTTTCCCCACTTCGACATTATGGACTGTTTTGTGTAGATCAGTGACAAAAAATCCTAATTTAAATCCATTTTAATTCCAGGTTGTAACACTACAAAATGTGGAAAAGTCCAAGGGGGGTGAATACTTATGCAAGGCACTGTGTGTGTATGTGTGTATATATATATATATATATATATATATATATATATATATATATATATATATATATGTGGTTCGAAATTCTGCCCTATGAGTGGTTAAAACCTCATCAAAGGAAGGAAAATAGACTGAACTTTTGCCCTAACATCCTTACACCAAAAAAATGCTGAACGACGATTCTATGACTTAAATTAATTAGAACATGCAAAAGAAAGTACATCTGTATTTTTGATATTGTGGACATTGCCATTGAAAAGATACATCAGGGGGAGGAGTTGAGACAGCAGAGTTATTTTTTTCCCTGTCACTGGCAGTGCAGACACACTGTTTGAGCAGAACAGACGGGAGGAATAAAAATAAATACAACGATGTCTCAGATTTGAGTAATTGTTCAAGGTATGTGTCTGAAGCGGGTGGATAATGTGCAGAACTGTCTTTAGGTGTTTTTCTGTAGCGTTTACAAACCGCTAAAAATACAGTATTTTAAGAAACAGTTAGAGTGACTGAGTGTAAAGAAAGATAAAGATAAGATTTATTATTATTATTATTATTTATTTTTTGGTATTTTTATGTTTTTTTCCATCTTCCAGTTCTTTTAATTGTTCTTCATCCAAATTGGCTGTCTATTTACTACTTTGGGATTTTTTGCAGGTAATTGGTCACTCAGTTTCATAGTTACACTCGTACATCTGTAACTGTAAAAGCAAGATTGCTATCTTCCGATACTTTAAATTCTGTGAGGCAGCGCAGTGATTTAGAATATGTGACAAGGCTCCAACTGTTCGTATCCATCCAATATACGGACAGCTGGAACCTTGCTCAACCAATCACATTGCTTGTTCCAGCCCTGGATTATACAGTCAGCACTCGGATAGCCGTTAACCAGATACACGTCAGTCACCTTTTACCACCTTTGTATTAAGAATAAAAATCAATCCCCATTATATATATATAATGTAACAAATTAATGCACTTACCCGTCACACGCAATTTCCGACTCCATCACCAGTTTTCTGAGGCAAAGCCCATCTCGTGATCCAGTGCGGCACCACACTCTATCCAATCGGTGCACGCAACACAGCTGATAACAATAGAGTTGTTCAGCAGTCTTACAGCTATGCTGTTTCCCCAAGATGGCCGACTTCTGTTTCCGTCCTGCCATCATTTGTTTAGCTTTTGAACCAGACGCGCTTCAATCTTGAGAGGTGATTAGCCCTTAACCGTGCAGTTAGACTATTCTTACTGAACGGTCATGTGATCTTGGGGTGCTTTCACACAGAGGAGTTATGACGGTTCAGAACCTCCACTGAAGCGGCTTTATAGGTCTGTGTGAATTGCTTATACCGCCACAGAACCATCATATTTTATGCCGTCTCTGAACCACCTCACAAGGTAGTTCAGAGACGGCACTGAACCGTCATAACTGCCTGTGTGAAAGGCTATACCACCACTGAAGCGCTATAGTGGGTGTGGTTTCAAAGTCAACATGCCACGTCACTATAGCGTAGGTAGGTAAGGGGCAGTGCATAATTTTTGCCGTAGCATAGCTCCGGAACCTCTGGGCGTGCAGAGTCATAGAGCTGTTAACTCTAGTTAAAAATCTCATAAAATGCTTTCTTTTAAAAATCTCAACACCGTTGAATTAAGTCTGCAAGTTCTTGCGTGTGCGCTAAAGAGAGACAGTCTGCTGGCACGTTTGTAGCCTACTTTAAATTACTTTACGATTTCAGTTCAAATGCCTTTTAAGTAAGATGACACTGGCTGCAACTCTATTGTTGTTTTTTATACACAAATAAGCTTACTTGCTTTGAAAAACATCATGAACGAAACAAGCAGCTTCTTACACTACTTGGTTTGATTAAATGACTAGTACACAACAAAATATGAAAGCTGAACATTAATTTCAACAAAGAACGACGACAACTTTTTAATGAAAAAAATATATTGTAGCCTACTTCAATCGGAACATTAGCCTGCTATATTATATTAAACCAAAACAATAACATTAATAATGATCTGGTTCTCTTGCCTTTTTCAATGAATATAATTTAATTAATAGAGAATAAAAACAACTATCTAGCCTCAGTTTAATTAATCGTTTTTTGTAATCTACCAGTGGCTTCTGTTTTTCATCAGTGTTGTCCTTCTGGAGTGCCTCTGAATGCCTTTTAATTTGTTTGTTTTTTAAACCATTTAAATGCAAAACCATAACACAACATGTATACAGGCTTTTTTATTTATTTATTTGTCCTGCGGTTGCCTTTAATTAATTTCTCTGCAAGCACTACTACTTTGTATATGATGTAGAATACGTGATTGTAAACATCTAACACAAGTACGTACAATACTCTTTCAAATAAACATGTTATGATTTTGAATATGTGCTTCCTAGGGTCGGTATTATTGTCATTGCTTGCGCCCCGGCACCTCTTTCTTTACAAATTAAGCACTGCTTGCTTGTGTTAGGTCTTGTCAGTGTTTCAGATTGCACGAGAACAGTCTGTTGATTGACAGGTTTGAAAGTTGTACTTGCGCGATCTCTTTGGCTGTGTGACAGGGTTATGACGGTATTACACCGGCATAGATTGCGCAATCTCATGCTGTCTGAAAGGGTATTTTACACCCTCGTTAAAACGTTTCAGAGACGTCACAGTAGCTGCATTTCTGTGTGAAAATGGTATTGTTCAGCCAATATTTTTAGGCAGCAGGGTACCAGATTAAATGAATATTCCTTGCTGTGGTTTCTTGAAAGCTTTTAAAATCTTGAACACATTGTCTATATGGAAATAATGAGTGTACTGTTTAATGTTAATTTAGTTTTTTATGTAAATATTTAAAACACTAAATATTTATCCCCCAGGCACAACAGACTTGTGAAGGCTGCAGAATAAAGTTTGGTGAATATTATTGTGATATATGCCACCTTTTTGACAAAGACAAAAAGCAATATCACTGTGAACAGTGTGGAATTTGTAGGTATGTATGAAGCTTTAAAACTTAATAATATAATATAATAATAATATAATAATATAACTTTACAAATGACTGTGTTTGTCCAAGTACGTTGGTAAATTTCACTAAACCTGAAGTTGAAGGCCAGGATTACAGATTCTTTAGAAACATACATTACGAACAAACAGGATGATGATCTGTTAACTTCAGGCTGATTTTAGCTTTGATGTCCTTCATCTGTCCAACAACACTTGACAGTGAAAAAATAACACAGCTGAGTGACTTGCATACATCTGATGTGTGGTTTTTACACAAATACAGCCCAGAGTGCCTTTATATAATGTCTATGAGATGGCAATTACATGGAAATTAGTTAATCTGGTTTCAGAAAGCCCAATTAGTACGAATATTGGACTACTGTACCTCATGTTACCTTAGGTAGCGCTAGATTAATTTTCAAGACATTTATTTGGAATAAGCCATATGAATACAAGCATTTTAACAGGGTATTCATAATCGTTACTTCATTGTAGCCATATTGGCTTGGTGTAAATACCCATAACAATAGTTGGTTATAGGGATATTTGTATTGTATTTTAGAAGTTCAGATTTGATAGATAGATAAAAAATAAATAAATCTGGTCTTAAAGATTTGCTTCCCCCTAGTGGTAATATGTGTTTGACAATTGCTTCTAGAATCTACTGTACAAAATATAGAAGTGCAAAATTGTAATTAGAATCACAAACTGGGATATTTTAATGCTATTTAAGTCCATTATGTCTAGTAGTTGGACACTGGCACAAGACCCTTACCTCTGTGTTTTCCTTCTTAGTTACCTCTGCCTAAATATTCCAAGGACATCTCTACAAAATAAAATTTAAAGGAGAGCAAAACATTGTACACTTTATGGGACATCACAGTAAAATAATTCATATTAAATGTTTCCCTTAGGTATTGATGTTTATAGTCAAACTTAAGACACCTTTTGAGTGTCCACAAATATGTTTAATCTATATTTATCACAGTCCTTTACATCATTTAAGAATATTAGTCAGGTGTTTTTTTTGTTGTTGTTTTTAAGATCCAGGCAGAGGTTTGAAGATTACATTATGAAAGATAATGCAGTGTGTCACCCAGGTTGACAGTGAGGTTTGTTTTCAATAGCTGAAGCTCATCTGTGTTGATAGTGGATAGTGTTGGTATTTTCATCAGTATAGCATGAGTGATGTATGTCCTCTGTTAACCTAATTTATATCTACAGTATAATCATGTATATTTTTTCACACATAGGATTGGTCCCAAAGAAATGTACTTTCACTGTGTGAAGTGTAACTTGTGCTTAGCCAGTGATCTACGAGGAAATCATAAGGTATTTCACATGTTTTATTTATCAAATGTCGGTGCCCTAATTCTAAATTAATTTCCCCAACAATATTATAGTGTGCAGGTTGTATTGTTATCTGTTGATATGAAATGAACCAACAATCTGGTCATTTCTTTTGATAGGGTGATTCTTGGTATCAAAGGAAGGAGGATGTAATTGCTAAACAGTAGTAGGCCATGCGCATGCTGATCAGTGGACATGTTACAATTGTTAAAAAAATCGGTTTACTTCTATACAATATGTTTATACACATACAATTATTTACAGATACAAAAAATAGTTTATTTAAGTTATTCAGGTTATTGCATGTGTTTGAATGACACGGTATGTACAGCCGTATTTAATTCTCATACTTAATTTTCCTACACAGTGTGTTGAAAATGTGTCCCGGCAAAACTGCCCTGTTTGTATGGAGGTAAGTCAATTTTATTATTAAGCTACAGTATTTACAGAAGCATATTTAGAAGTAGATGCAACATGGATGGAGGAAAGATTGTTCTTTTTAAGTGGACATTTGTTCTTTGCTAAGTATTTGATGCTCCTGGGATTGTTTCCACTAAAATAGCACAGATGATTTACAGTAGTATGTGTATTTGGTGCTTTTCACAACTTGGGATCATGTACTGTATACTACTGTTGTTGTGTTTTGTTTTTTTTTGATTGTTTTTTTTTAATTTTTTGTGCATATGAATCAAGGTCAGTCTGAGTTAGGTTTCCTCAATTTTACTGAATGCCAATACTGGGGTTAAATAACTGTAATAAGAAGGCTTTTTTTTGTTGGTAATTTTGCTTTAGAATTATCCTAAATAAACTACAATTACAAAGGGCCAGTCAAAAATATATATACTGTATATATATATATATATATATATATATATATATATATATATATATATATATATATATATATATATATATATATATACAGTACCAGTCAAAAGTTTTGAGTACACTTGCTGGAAACTAGGTTTTTTTCATTATTTCATTATTGATATGTTTTACGTCGTATACGTTTCTGTAAATACTTGAAAATGAAAACACATGTTACAATATACAAAACAAAACATAAGGAGTATCAAAGCAATGTTCAAGAAAATTGAAAATTGTCTTTAAATCTTGGATTCCTCAAAATAGCCACCCTTTGCCTTAATAACAGCCTCACAAACACGAGGCATTCGGTTAACAAGTTTCAGCAGGAAATCACCCGACATGTCTTCCCAGCTCTTCTGTAGCAATTCCCAGAGATGTAGGGCACTTGTGGGTAGCTTTGCTTTGACTCTTGTGTCCAGTTTGTCCATACAAGTTCTATGGGATTGAGGTCTGGAGACTGGGCAGGCCAGGTCATTAGATTGAGTTGTCCTTCACTTTCCTTCTTCGCCAGATAGTTCTTGCAGAACTTTGAGGTGTGTTTTCCGGTCATTATCTTGCTGAAGAATGAAGGACTGCCCAACTAGCCGTAATCCTGATGGAATGGCATGCCTCTGAAGTATGCTATGATAGCCATGCTGGTTGAGCTTGCCATGGACTTGGTAAAGATCACCAACTCTGTCACCAGGAAAACAACCCCAGACCACGACACTGCCTCCTCCATGCTTGACAGTGGGAACCACACATGCAGAACTCATGCGCTCACCCTCTCTGCGTCTTACAAATACTCGGCGGTTGGACCCAAATATTTCAAATTTTGACTCATCGGTCCATAAGTCCGACTTCCACTCCTCAAACGTCCAGTTTCTGTGTTTTTTGGCCCAGGCAAGTCTCTTCCTCTTATTCTGCACTCTTAACAATGGTTTCTCTGCAGCAATTCTTCCAGTTAGGCCAACTTCACGCAATCTCCTCTGAACAGCTGATGTTGAAACATCTGTACTTCTAGTAGCATTTAGCTGAGCTTGTATTTCAGGGGCAGTTAATTGCCGGTTTCGCAGACTTGTGACTCGAATGAACTTGTTCTCTGATTCTGAGGTCACCCTTGGCCTGCCTGACCTTGTTCGGTCCTCATGAGTGCCAGTTTCTTCAAATCGTTTGATGGTCTTGGCCACAGCCGTTACAGACACTTGCAAAGTTCTTGTGATTTGTCTTAAAGATTGACCTTCATTTCTTAAAGTAATTACAGACTTTTTTCTTTGCTTAACTGAGCGTATTTTGCCATTTTCTGCTCCCTTACATTCAGGAATGACAAACTTGTGTCTATGCTACCTATATTTATGGTAATCATGGACCCTCACCTGTTAACAATAATTGGTGACAAAAGGTTAATTAGGTAACATGCTTGTTAACTCGGTGAACATCTAACAAAGACACTTTTATACTTAAACCAGTGTTCTAACACCGTGTTACAGACATTTCAGACTTTTAAATGACTTGGGCTTCAGACTGAAATCCCCTTGCTTTGGGTGACCATTTCATTGAAATTGACAAGATTTACATTTTCATTTAAAAATAAAATTTTTGAATGCAATTCACTTATGATTATCGGCTTATATAAGTACATGTATCATATAATTAAATATGAAGTGTTTATAGACAAGTTTATACAGTTAAAAGCATAGATAATCATGAAAAACCTGGTTTCAAGCAGGTGTACTCAAACTTTCGACAGGTACTGTGTGTGTGTGTGTGTGTGTGTGTGTGTGTGTATATATAATATATATATATATATATATATATATATATATATATATATATATATATATATATATATATATAATTGGGACAATACTATATTTTATGTATGCATTTCAATTTATTTAATTGTGGAGCTCATGAAATGTGAACAGGTGGCATCAATGCTTCCTCTTATAGCTCTGTGTCAATGAACATCCCAATTTGTGTGTTGGTTTTGTGAAAGTGGGCTAATGTCTACTAAAGGTAAGTTTTAGGGCACTAAACTAATTTCTCTTATGACCTTTGAAAGCAGAGCCAAATTTGTTATATTGAATGTTAAATTAAATTTCTAACCCATTAAGGGGAATTACAATGATAGTTGTAATAACAACATATCTGTTTTACATAATGTAATTCATTTTTATGTGTAAATTAGAGCCTTTTTTCCCCCAGGATATTCACACATCACGGATAGGTGCACAGGTTTTACCCTGTGGTCACCTTCTTCACAAGTAAGCCCCACATTCTTAGTTACAAAATTACACTTAAAATATTGTATTGTAATATCCTGGTTTGTCACATAAATTGTATTGTGTGTTTTTTTTTTTTTACAGAACATGTTTTAAAGAAATGTCTAAGACGGGGTAAGTTGTTTCTGTAGTAATACCTTTTTTTTGAAGCTAAACTTTTAATCGTTTCAAAGTGCACCAAATCTAACATGCAAGAATCCCAAAGCTTTTATTCCAAATCAACCCGACATGAAAAGTTTGCCAAGAAAAGTTCCTCTGATCTTCAAGTTATTTTTTTTCATTGTTGGTTATTTTTTTTAATTTTTTTAATCAATTTTGCTTTTCCGCATAGTTTCTGAACAAGCCAAAAAACAGAGTGCTTTTTGAAAACCTATATTCATGACAGAGATATGCCTGCGTTTACTCCTTTTTACAAACAATCAATATAGTTTCCAGCTTTGTTGCAACATGAAATTATTTTGTTTCAGAGGCAGTTACACAGCGCATGCTTTTTATTAAGATAAAAGAGTGGACTTCACTGCAGAGGTGGCATCCTGTGCGTACAGACTGGGATGTGACTGTGTGTGTTTATATTATCTTTTTTTTGGGGGGGGGGGGGTCCAGGGGCCAGGTTCGTTATAATGAAGGCCGTTATAGCGAGGGTGTACTCTGTGTGTGTCTATATATTCACTCGCGCTTAAAGAAAAGAGATTGTATTGTAAATCATTTACTATATTCAAAGTAGAGCAAGTGTATATAGTTGAGGGGGAATTACAGGGTGATTAGAAAGTAAGTTTACCTCATGAGATGTGGTGCATTGATGTGGTAAACTTACTTTCTAATCACCCTGTATATCAAAAAGCAGTTAAGGAATCTCGACTCGGCTCTCCTCCTTACTTTGGTAGATAACTTTTCTCGTGTCCTTTGTATTTGTAATGTAGAAATGCCAACTACTAAAATGTAATGATCGCAGTTTGCACAGCAAAAATGTCAAACCTTAAGTAAAAAAGTCAAACATACCTTTGGTAAAGGCTTTCTGCAAGAGGTGCTTTGTGTATTGAGTTTATTTTGTGAGACGTGTTTTAAAAAAATCTTGACATTTCTGAATGATGAATATTCTTATATCTGTTAAATGCTTATATTTCAAATGTAATATAATAAAATGTGTTTTTGACATTGTGCATAGTGTGCGTTTTTTTCTGTAGGTTTTATAATCAAATGCATATTTGTTTTGTATTTGTTATGTAGAACTGCAAACTGCTCAAATGTAATCCTAGCCGTTTTGAATAGTAAAAATAAGTTTACCTACGCTATTCAGAACTAGCAGTGAGTCTGAATATTCGAGGAATCGAATATTCTAAATAAATTACAAGTCATGGCTTTTTTTTCTTTTTTTTTCTTTTTTAAATGATTATTTGAATTCCTTTTTCCAAATTTTGGAATGTCCAATTATTATTCAACCTGGCTTACCGCTGCAACCTCCAAACTAACTTGGGAGAGACGAAGACAAGCACTCGCATCTTCCGTAGCTTAGGGGCCATATAGCCGAATGCTCTGCCTCCTGTGTTTGTTTTTAAAATGTTTGGAATGGTGAGATACCCAGAGATACCTCTGCTACTTTGGAAGAAAACACAGAATGTGGCAAAAAACAAACAAACATTGCATCCTTTGCAGTGCGCAGTGGTCGGCGATGTGATGCATCTTGGGCTGAAAAAAAACAGGCATTTTCAATGTTAATCCTGTGCTGTTTGAGTTCTGCCGTTATCGGTCTCCTATTGATATCGGGTTGATTCCGGAATCAGCCATTTTTTAAAATTATATTATGGAATCAGCAAGTACGGGTACAGTACATCTCAGTTTTTATGTTATATTTTATAACATAGATGACATTGAGCAAACATATTTTGTTGCACTTTGTTAGTAAGCAGTAGTGTTGTGTGTTGTCAAAGGATGTTAAAAATGCGTAGGTCGTTTTTATAAAGTTCTGCGTTTTTATAGTTAAAACCCTCTGCTGTGTATTCAAAATTTCTTGCTTATATTTTACATATTTTTACTTTTAATACTTTTAGATGCCTTTGCTGTTACTTTTGATGTATTTATCTAATGCGTCCCTATAAGTGTGGTTGCTGCTAATTCATTCAAGGACCTGTGACTGTTATGAGTAATTTAGTGGTTGAATATTCGGGTACTCAAAATTTGTGTTCTTGGTATACTCGGATATCTTATTATTCGAAATTCCTACCTCAGAACAAGAAAAACCTTTGAATTCTGGGGGTCAGCTGTCCCAAGACCAAAAAATGTCTTGGCAGGTTACCGCACTTTTAAGTCTTGGCCATTTGCTTTGCTCCCACCCCTGGTACCGTGGTACTTAGGTCAGGCAAATACAGTATAGCTGGGGCAATGGATTGGAAGAAATGAGTAGAAAGAGGGATCCAGGGTACAAGTAGTTGGCCTGGAGTCCAGGAGTGAGTAAGGAGTGAGAGTCAGAGTGGCGTGAAAGTTGGGAATCAGGGGAGCATGTGTTTAGGTGGAAAGGGGTTAGGTGAAGCTGGTCTGGAGTAGTGTCTGAATATCTGCTACTTTGGAGGAGAAGGAGGCAAAAGCATCAGATGTAAAGGAAGAAGATTGGCAAGGGGTGTAGAAGGAAGGGAGGAAAAGGTGGAGAAAAGTCAACGGGGGTTGTTAGTGGAGGACAGGATGATAGACTGATAGTAGGAGTGTTTGGCAGAGGGTGAGGGTTGTCGAGAAGGAGGACATGAGGGAGCGGTAGTGGTCTAAATCGGAGGGTAACTTGGCAAAGCCATTTTATTAGCATAATAACACATTTTAGTCTGTACATTTGCATTGCAATATACAGGCTTCTCGAGTGTTTGAAGGCAATTGGCTTTGCCTTGTGTCTCATCGCGTCCATTTATTGCGTACAAACGTACAGCCTATCTTGTGTTATTACTAACTTGATGGATCTTTAATTGTAATCATTGAAGAACTTTATTGGAATGGCCAAAATCTATATTTAAATTGTTATCTGCTTTCTTAGAGCATATAGATGCCCTCTGTGTATGCATTCAGCTTGGGACATGACAACTTGCTGGGAGGAACTGGACAAAGAAATATCCCAGACTCCGATGCCAACTGAATATCAAAATTCAACTGTAAAGGTAAATATACATTTATTATTATGATTATTATTTATTATATAATGTTGTGTTTGAGCAAATAAATAAAGAATACACCATAAATGTTTATAGAGTACTGTAGTCATTCAACAAATTAGGATAGCTGAATAACTCCCTAACCCCTTGGGTTGAGTGGATTGTTTACAGCTATTCTTTGTTCTCTTTCTCAGCAAGTATGAATTTTCCCCAATTAAACATAATTTTAAAATATCTTCCTTATTTACTTGGAGGAACAAAATGTTGACACACTACTCTCTGTTTTATTAATTTATAAAAAAGGAAATAAATCAACCACAGCAACTGAATAACACTACAGTATTTAGTAGCTGAGAAGCAAAAGTGAAGGCTGGTTCATAATTCGGACTCCAACGTCATTTGCGGTTGGAGTCGAGGGTCTCTGACCCTGTGTGACAGGTCGGAATTACGTCACTCTTGCGACGTGTGTCTTTTTTGTCTTTTCTCATGCGTCCTGTGACCTGAAATCGCATGGGGTCGGATGATGAAAGATTTCAACATTTGCTGCATGGTTGTACGCTGGTAACCACCATGGAGCAAGACTTCGAGGTACTTCTAATAGAAGTTTGTAAACATCCACATTTATATAACCCCTCACTTAAAGAATATAGAAATGCTCAAATAATAGAAACAGCGTTGGTGCGTATTATTCCGAAAAAAACTGAAAAGGACTGGAGAGAATGTAAAGCCTGATGGAGAAAACTGCGTGATTTGTGAAGAACAAGAAAACCCTGAAGTAAAGAGTGGAGGCTGAAGCTCTTGACACACTTTGCTGGAAATTGCCAGTTGCTACGTGCAGTGTGACTGCAAGTCTTTCTGCAGGTGTGTGGCAAAGTGCCCCCCCTGTGTATTATATGTTAAGTGTTGTGTGTAAATGTTGGTGTATAGTCATCGGTACACGGGATATAAACGGGTCTGTGTTTCACGTGTGATTTAAAAATGTAGATTTGTATTTAGGCACGAGGAGGGCACAAATCACTTCACGTGCTGGTTAAAATGTAATGTGTGGTCACGGGAGTGCACTTAATTAATTCACGTGCAGTTGTACCGAGATTCCAATTGAATGATTGACTAGCAATCGAGTCTCGGTACAACTGCATAAAACAGCATGTTTTCACTCACTTTCGGGGTGGTGTGTTCGGTGAGTGGAGAAGCGGGATAGGAGACGGAGGTAAATGTGATAGCAAAAGAATAAGAAGAAGAAGGAGTATTTCACTCACCGTGTTTGTTTGTCTTGTTCGTTTGTCTGTATAGTTCGTTTTTGTTTACCTGTTTGTTTTGGCGAATGTGCCGTGTCCTGTGTGTTTTGTTAAACCTTTTATTTTCTGTCTGTTTATTTATTAAATGCTGGCGAAAGCATTCGCTCAGCTCCATAAACTCCACCTCTCTCTGTCGTTTTTGTTCCTGCTTCTGCCGTGACGTCACCGCCCAGTCATCCTGTCACAAGGTGTCACAGGCATCGCATGCGTATTTATGCGTTGAAGCAGTGGTCTCAATCTGTTTCGCAGATTGTCAAGCCTTTCACCTGTCATTCTGAAATACAGTAATCTCTGGCTAAGAGAATACCCCTTGGGAAGCAAGCACAGTGTTCTTGTAGATTAAGTATTCTCTAAGACCGAGTTAGCCACCAGACACAATATGAATCAATCAGTAAATAAATAATTATGTATTACTTGTCATGATGCACGTGCATCAGCATATGAAATGAACTGAATAAGAGAAAAGCAATAGGCAAGTTTATGTTAATAAACTATAATAATCAATTAACAGACAAACTTACGTTAATAAATTAACTGACAAATTAACACAGCACCCCAATCCACGTTAAATGCAGCAGCAGCTCTAGGTTAATTATGAAGACATGTACAGGAGCAGTATTCAAGAAATGCACAACATTATTTAACAGAATGGTGAAGCAGCTCCCCAGAATGGGAAGCACAAATTGCTTGGTGACTTGTGTCCTGTTTCAGGTTTTTTTGCCATTTTTATTTACATGCCATTTTGTAGCAATGAGGTGTCTAGGTGTCTCAAGGCGCTGTACAAAACAAAACAATCAAACAAAAACATTGCAAAAACACAATGAATAACAATTAATCCGTTAAAAAATTGTATAGATACATACATAAATAAATAAAATAAAATAGGTAAATCTAGAGATAAAATTGATCATCATAAAAGTGCAGTATATTGTAATAAACAGTGCAGACTGTAGTAGAGTCAAAGACTAAAAAAATACAGCGGAGAATAAGGGTATTTTTAAATTTGGCTACTGTTGTGGATTCTCTAATGAAAGTTGATAGCAAGTTCCAAAGGAGCAACACAGCTAAAACTGCCCTCTTAGTGTAACACGTTTTGGAATATTGCATATTAACAATCCAGAGTTAGAGGATCTAAGCTGCCTCCCAGGGATGTAAGGGTTAAGAAGGTCCATTATATAACCAAGACCCTGACCGTGCAAAGCCTTGTAGGTCAACAATATTTTAGACACTGTATCTAAAATATCTTTCACCATTATATACCTGCATCTCTCTAATTTAATGGATACGATTCTCATTTTCGGTTTTCTGTTGGTTAAAAGGATGGAGGTACCAACAATGTCGCTTGATTTTTAAAAAAAAATTTTTTACACCTCTTGTATGAGGTGCAGTACAAACTCAGCACATCTCTGACGTATAGTATTTATCTGCAACAGAAGTATGAACTAGCCTTTAATCTCTCAGCATGTTTCAAAACATTGTTTCATGTAAAGAAACAAAGCTGTATCATCCTAATACTTGTTGAAAACAATGAATAGCATGTTTTGTAAACACCTAAAAAAAATAGCCCTTAATGTGTATAGCCCTTATTGTCGAATTATAATATGTATTTATAGTGGTTTGCAGAAGTATTCACCCTCTACCAATAATGTCACATTTTGTTCAGGGTTAGACTCGAGGGTGAACACAGGTGAACGCCGTCCACTCACTTTTTTTCAAGGGTGGGCACCGTCCACCCACTTTTTTGGGGGTCAGGTCAGTGCAATTTTTCATTATGATTTTTTTAAACAAAAATCAATGAATAAAATATAAAACACTATATGAAATGCATCCCCCACCATAAATAACTTCAAATTGAATCGATTTTCCGTGCTGCCTTCTGTATGAGTCTTGACAAAGTGAACAAGCCCCCCCCCCCCGACACACACCCACCAATAAGAAATAGAACAGTCCGTTTTTTTTTTAAATCTTCGTCAACAACCGTAAACCCGGCATCGTATTTTATGAACGTTAGAATATCATCATATGCTTTTTGTATATTTTGTAAGGCACACTTAGTTATCAATTTTATACAACAGGCCTATTACTAAGATTTTTGGTAATTTTGTGATTTGCATAGCAGGATTTAGGGGAGTTGTGTTTTTTTTATGTAGTAAGAAATATTGGTGTGTCCTCGTCCCTGTATTATTAATTGTGTTCTTTTGAGAACTGAATTTTGTATTTGGGAGGATTTTTTTTTTTTGGTATATTGTGTTCTGTATTCTGTCAAAGGATAACAGTATTATTTGTTTTACTCTTGTGTCCACACTGCTTTTAACATTATGTGGTAGTAGAATTACCTTTGCTCTCACTTTACAGTTAACTTGTATGACATACTTACCAAACCAAACAGTATGTAAAATAATAGATTTTTTTAACGTTTAAACAGTTGCATAGTAATCATTATTGTTCAAATTGTTCCATGTTGCTGTATTGGATCAGATATAGCTTGCATTTTTAAAATTGATTAATTTTGTTGACTTTGTTAATCCGGCCCTGTTTACATGGGATCAACTGGGTAGAGAAATAGTTAATCTGCCCTGAGTAGAGCTGTAAATTTGATTAACAAAATAGGACTTTGTCACCTGGATCAGTGGGTCCTTGGGATGCGTATCCTGCTTCGTACTTTACAGTCCACTCACTATTTTCTGTAGGAGTCTAACCCTGATTTTGTTGAATTACAAATAATTTATGCACAGTTTTTCAAACAAACTTTTTTTATTCAAAGCTGTAGTGGTTAAACTGAACACTGTTATATGAGGAGGAGGTTAAATGTCAGCAAAACTTGCAAAGAAAATGTACAAAATGAAATTTACTCTTAGCATAAGTATTCCGCCCCTTAAGTCAGTACTTGGTAGAAGTACCTTTTTATTATTATTATTATTATTTGTTTAATTAGCAGACGCCTTTATCCAAGGCGACTTACAGAGACTAGGGTGGGTGAACTATGCATCAGCTGCAGAGTCACTTACAATTACATCTCACCCGAAAGACGGAGCACAAGGAGGTTAAGTGATTTGCTCAGGGTCACACAATGAGTCAGTGGCTGAGATGGGATTTGAACCAGGGACCTCCTGGTTACAAGCCCTTTTCTTTAACCACTGGACCACACAGCCTCCTACCTTTTGCAGCAATTACTGCTATGAGTCTTTTTGGATAGGTCGCTACTAGCTTGCACAGTAGGATGGTGACATTTTTGCCCATTCTTCACAGGAAAATTGCTCCAGTTCTGATAAGTTTATTGGGGATTGTCGATGGACTGAAATCCAAGTTTCACCATAAATTTTCGATTATATTCAAGTCAGGACTTTGACTGGGCCACTCAAAAACATTAATTCTCTTCTTGTTCAACCACTCCAGTGTGGCTTCGGGTCATTGTCCTGCTGAAATGTGAATTTCCTCCCCAGTTTCAGAGTCTTGGTTGACTCAAACAGGTTTTCCGCACCATCCATTCTCCCCTCTATCCTGACAAGCTTCCCAGTCCCTGCTGAAGAGAAGCATCCCCATAACATGATGCCGCCGCCACCACCATGCTTGACAGTTGGGATGGTGTTGACTGGGTGATGTGCAGTGTTGGGCTTGCGCCAGACGTAACGCTTGGAATTTAGACCGAAAAGTTCAATTTTTGTCTTGTCTGACCACAAAACCTTTGTTTATTTAGGAGACACCTTTATCCAAGGCGACTTACAGAGTCTAGGGTATGTGAACTATGCATCAGCTGCAGAGTCACTTACAATTACGTCTCACCCGAAAGACAGAGCACAAGGAGGTTAAGTGACATGCTCAAGGTCACACAATGAGTCAGTGGCTGAGGTGGGATTTGAACCGCGGACCTCCTGGTTATAAGCCCTTTTCTTTAACCACTGGGCCACACAGCCTCCTTAAAAGCCTCCTGTGTCCACACAGCCTCCATGTCTGCAGTATCATCTACATGTTTTTTTGGAAACTCCATACGTGCTTTAAGATGAGTCTTTTTGAGTAATGGCTTCTTTCTTGCCACCTGTCCGTACAGGCCAGCTTTGTGTAGGGATTGGCTTATTGTTGATGTGTGAACACTCCCATCTCAGACACAGAACATTGCAGATCTCTCAGGATCATTCTTGGCTTCAGAGTGACATCCCAAACCAGTTTCCTGCTTGCCTGGCTGCACAGTTTGGGAGGGCGACCTGATCTGGGTAGTGTCTGGGTGGTATGATGCATCTTCCACTTCTTAATGATGGACTTCACTGTGCTGAGAGGGATAATCAGCACCTTTTGAAATGTTCTTGTACCCTTCTCCTGCTCTGTGCCTCTCTACCACTTTATCCCTGACTTGTTTTGAAAGCTCCTTGGTCTTCATGGTTGCTTTGTTGCACCACAATGTGAGTTGCAGCTTGAAAGTCTTTATATACCTGAGGGAAATTATCTACAAGTTAAAGCACTTTGAGTAGACACAGGCTGAAACCATTTCACTAATTTTTTGACCTTTCAAACAAATCATTTGCACCTGAGCTGATTTATCCCTGACTTGTTTTGAAAGCTCCTTGGTCTTCATGGTTGCTTTGTTGCACCACAATGTGAGTTGCAGCTTGAAAGTCTTTATATACCTGAGGGAAATTATCTACAAGTTAAAGCACTTTGAGTAGACACAGGCTGAAACCATTTCACTAATTTTTTGACCTTTCAAACAAATCATTTGCACCTGAGCTGATTTAGGGCTGCAGTAGCAAAGGGTTGAATACTTATGCAACTGAGAGTTTTTCTCTGTAAATCTTACTTATTTATATTCTATATGCATTTTTTAACTTTGTCAATGTGGAGTAGTTTGTGTAGATTCTACATGTGAAGTCTGGAGTACGCTCAGGTGCCAACAAAATGTGAAAACTTTGCAGGGGGTGAATACTTATATATATATATACACTACTGTTCAAAAGTTTGGGGTCACTTAGAAATTTCCTTGTTTTCCATGAAAACATACATGAAATGAGTTTGAATAGGAAATATAGCAAAATGAATAGGAAATATAGTCATTGACAAGGTTAGAAATAATGATTTTTAATTGAAATAATAATTGTGTCCTTCAAACTTTGCTTTCGTCAAAGAATCCTCCATTTGTAGCAATTACAGCCTTGCAGACCTTTGGCATTCTAGTTGTCAATTTGTTGAGGTAATCTGAAAAGATTTCACCCCATGCTTCCTGAAGCACCTCCCACAAGTTGGATTGGCTTGATGGGCACTTCTTACGTACCATACGGTCAAGCTGCTCCCACAACAGCTCAATAGGGTTGAGATCCGGTGACTGCGCTGGCCACTCCATTATAGACAGAATACCAGCTGACTGCTTCTTCCCTAAATAGTTCTTGCATAGTTTGGAGCTGTGCTTTGGGTCATTGTCCTGTTGTAGGAGGAAATTGGCTCCAATCAAGCGCCGTCCACAGGGTATGGCATGGCGTTGCAAAATGGAGTGATAGCCTTCCTTCTTCAAGATCCCTTTTACCCTGTACAAATCTCCCACTTTACCACCACCAAAGCACCCCAGACCATCACATTGCCTCCACCATGCTTGACAGATGGCGTCAAGCACTCCTCCAGCATCTTTTCATTTGGTCTCGTCTCACGAATGTTCTTCTTTGTGATCCGAACACCTCAAACTTAGATTCGTCTGTCCATAACACTTTTTCCAATCTTCCTCTGTCTAGTATCTGTGTTCTTTTGCCCATCTTAATCTTTTCTTTTTATTGGCCAGTCTGAGATATGGCTTTTTCTTTGCAACTCTGCCTAGAAGGCCAGCATCCCGAGTCGCCTCTTCACTGTTGGCGTTGAGACTGGTGTTTTGCGGGTACTATTTAATGAAGCTGCCAGGTGAGGACCTGTGAGGCGTCTGTTTCTCAAACTAGACACTGTAATGTATTTGTCCTCTTGCTCAGTTGTGCACGGGGCCTCCCACTCCTCTTTCTATTCTGGTTAGAGCCAGTTTGCGCTGTTCTGTGAAGGGAGTAGTACACAGCGTTGTATGAGATCTTCAGTTTCTTGGCAATTTCTGCATGGAATAGCCTTCATTTCTCAGAACAAGAATAGACTGACAAGTTTCAGAAGAAAGTTCTTTGTTTCTGGCCATTTTGAGCCTGTAATCGAACCCACAATTGCTGATGCTCCAGATACTCAACTAGTCTAAAGAAGGCCAGTTTTATTGCTTCTTTAATCAGCACAACAGTTTTCAGCTGTGCTAACATAATTGCAAAGGGTTTTCTAATGATCAATTAGCCTTTTAAAATGATAAACTTGGATTAGCAAACACAACGTGCCATTGGAACACAGGACTGATGGTTGCTGATAATGGGCCTCTGTACGCCTATGTAGATATTCCATTACAAATCAGCCGTTTCCAGCTACAATAGTCATTTACAACATTAACAATGTCTACACTATATTTCTGATCAATTTGATGTTATTTTAATGGACAAAAAATTTGCTTTTCTTTCGAAAACAATGAAATTTCTAAGTGACCCCAAACTTTTGAACGGTAGTGTATATATAAAAAACCACAGTAGTGTTTCCTAAATTGCAAGTTGGGAAAAGCAATTTTTGCAGTTAGGGATAAAATACATAACACTTTGGTATCATTCCTTTTGTGTCAAATCAACCTGACCAAACTTTCACAAACTAAAAGATGATTTTAAACAAGTGCAGCTGATACAGACTTGTACGGTGGATGAATGTAATGTGTACGTTTATGAATGGAAGAATAGAATAGGTGCATAATGCAAAACAAAAATAATAACTTGCTTTCCTTTTATAACTAAGTTAGAAATGAAGAAGAAATGTTTTTGTCTTGTAGTTTAAATTACATATTACCTGTTCTGTTGCATGTTATAACAAGCTGCTAGGCATAATAATCACATCAAAATTGCCCTGTAGTACACAGTAGACTTGTTAGACTTTAATTCACATAGTGTAATAGGGATGGGACGGTATAAAATTTGCACGGTATGATAACCGTTAAATAAAACACAGTGGTAACCTTAATATCACGGTATACAATGCTTAAAACACAAACATGTACCATAGGTTATTCTTTAAGAGCAGAGATTAGTTGTTTATTGTTTCAACCGGACAAATAAAATGTATAGCAAAAAAGAATGTATTTTAATACTAAAACATGTTATTGGATTTATAGCTACACGTCACGACATTGCACAAGTAAGCTTCGATGATTATTACACATGTGGAGTTTGTAAAAAAAGATTTCTTCACTTACCTAAGAAAATTGGAATACTGGTATAACTTGTTTAAACAAAACTATGTTGATAATAAGTAGGCTATCCTGCTGCAGTCGCGGGTCTGTGCTCATTTTATTTGAGACATTGGTCGTTTCTGCATTTCTGTACAGTGCTGCACAGAATCGTGGAGATGCTCTGTAGACGTCACTCAACACCCACAGAAATCTGTGCAGATTCTGCATAGCCCAGTGCAGCTTTGAAATGTTACTGTGGGAGGCTGGCTGCCGCTGTGAACCAAAGGGACGATGCAGAGATCATGAGTGACCTGGTCATCGTAATGCAAATAACCACTAAAACTACTGCAGCCACCTTGTTAGCGGAGGCGAACAACGTTTTATCATTATGCACTGAAGCCATGAACAGCCTTGTCAACGCTATATTACATAAATAAATCAATTATTTAACCAAACATAATGTATTAAATCAGTGATAAGTGATGTATAATTTTACAATAAAGTTAATGTTAATCAATTACATTAAATTGACTGTTGATAATCCAGACAAAATATAGCACGTTGAAAATGTGTGCTGCGCTGCAAGGTTTGGAGAAGGCGTTTCTCTAAAAGCTGCATTTGACGTCAGAAAGATAGCAGCCGGCGTAGCAAGCTCTGGGTAACAGAATGCAGCGATTGAAACGTGTATTCTGTGTCGTTGACAGTTTCCTTCAAAACCATTATCAAAATACAGTATCAGTTCACAAAAAGATCTTCCTCAGACACTTTGATAAGGCTGCAAGTACCATTGATTGATTTAGAAGAAGTGTGTTTGCAGTTGAAAACATGCGTTAACCGGTGTACAAAAGAATTACGATAATTGCGGTGTAGAATAAAAAGAAATGTATTAATACCGTAATGTACCTAAACCGCGGTAAACCGAAAAACCGGTATACTGACCCATCCCTATAGTGTAAAATCTTTCGTCTAAGCCTAAGGCATCACACAGGAAAACATTTCTTCCTTGTAATTTATAATAAAAGAATACACAGCTAAATAATTACGAGGTACACACTTTATTTTTGTAAATATGATGCAGGTATATCCTGCAACTAGATTTTTTAGTAATCATTCATAATTTGTCTTTGCCATTTTCCTTTTTCTTTTAGATTCTGTGCAATGACTGCCAGACCCATTGCACTGTACAGTTCCATGTGTTGGGAATGAAGTGTAGTGGTTGTGGATCCTATAATACAGCTCAGGATGGAGGATTGATTAATCAAGAGCCACAAGAATGATGAAAATGTGTTAAATTGTGTGTTTTTTCTTTCTTTTCACCAGCAGTCACATTTAAAAAAAAAAAAAAAAAAAAGATTTATCTAATCAGAATTGCATGCCTTGCCAAAAAATAAAACCGTAGTAATAATGTGTTATATCAGCAGTAAAAAAAAAAAAATTTAAATGTGTATCTGCCATCCTAGAAATGTTGATCATCACTTGTATTCAGAAAAAGGCTCAGCTACCACTTATGTTTTGTCATCTTGATACGTGTGTGTAAATACCTAGCAACAGGTATGTAATGAAGGTAACTTTAGTAAGTTGATAAGAACATTAAAACAGGCTTTTGAGTAATAATCTGTGTGTTTACTTAGGTGTCTATCCAAATGTCACACTTACATTTTTAGCTATATCTACAGACCTCCTCATGGTTGCAGGGGTGGAAATCCTAAGTGCATAGTAGTTTGAGACATTCCATGTTTTGCAGTGAGTTAAATTACACACTTCAGCTTGTTACCTGTAATCTGTTTCTATTTGTATGTATAGTAATCTGAAATTGATCTAACTGTTATGCAATAGAACTCTTATTTCTATCCCTGTGCTTACACCTCACCACGTATAGCCATTTCTAATGATATACATCTGACTAAAATACAAAAATAACTCACTTTCTATAATGCATATACAGTAAAGCAAAAATGTACCTTTCCGTGAATTAACCATGCATAAAGCAAAAGAGAAAGCTGCAGCTCCTCTCGCAGCAAAAAAGTAAATATATTAGGAAAGATAACCACGTAATAGGCCTAATATTTATTTAGTTATAAAACGAATGCTGAATAAGATGTCTGTGTTATAACGTTCCAACGCAGCATTTCTTAAGTTCAGATACTGTATCAAAAGGTAGAGACAGAAACGGAAGTTAGACTGAAGTTGTTTATAGTTTGAACAACAGCGGTAATGTATTTACTGTAGAAATATTGCATGAATCACTAGTATAGGGAATTGGAGGACCTGCTGTAGGAGCGTTATATCCGAGGCGCGTTATAATTCAGAGCCTTATAGCGAGGGAGCACTGTACTAAAAACATGCGTCATTTCTAATGATAAACTAGTCTGTACATAACAGGATATAGTTATTTTTCATGAGACATAGTTCTTTGTTGAGTGTGTGGCAGGGCAGAAGCCATGCGGTATAAAGTGTGTTGGGAATATTGGGTTGGCACGAAGGGTGTTAAATTTGTCCCTACTGGAAAGCATGTGGGAATGTGGCTGGGGCCATAATTGAATGGTTAATGAGGCTCCAACCGCCGGTGTATAAAAGGGGTAATCACAGGTGTTGAGATTTAATGCTGGTGAAGGATAAGGTGTGTTGCTGTGTTATGTCTGTGAGTTTTTGTAGAAACGTTTTGTTTTGGCCCGTGTGCAATAGTGCTTAACCTGCAGTTTTTTGCTTCTGAGTCTCTTTTCCTGCCAATAACAATCTGGGCCGTGACGCTACCTTATCACACTTGGTGTTAGAAGGGTGATAGCACCCCTAGAGACTCAGAGAGGAACTGCAGGATTTTTTGGGGGAGGGGATTGCTATGGAAGACTGGAACAACCAGCAATGCCAGCTGGAGGCAGAAGGAGCGACCACCATTCTGTGGTGCCTGTGCAGAGTTTCCTTCTATGGGAATGAGGTGGAGTCGGCTGAGGAATGGCTTTCCACAAACCAGCCTTGCAACCGTCGGACAGAGCAACCCCCACTCCTTCCCAGTGCTGAGGGATGGAGGCCTGGACACCTTCCTCACCTGCCTTGAGGACTAAGGTTGATGCCTTGCTTGCTGGGAGTTTGGCTGGGAGTTTGCTGCCCCCTTCTGGGTGAAGAGGAGTTATCACTTGCCCAAAGAAGGAAGAGGGAGGAGTGACCGGTCCCAGAGGTGAGCGAAGGAGATACAGCCTGCCCGAGTGCCAGAGAGGGAGGAGCTGCCTGACCAAGAGCCAGAGGAGGAGGAAGAGCCTCAAGTTGGTGCCTCACCTGCGGGGAGTGGGAACACTTTGTGGTCAACTGCCCCCTCTAAGAGGAGGAGGAGGAGGAACAGCTGCCGGCCCGAGGGCCCAAGAAGGGGGAGCCATCTCCAGCTGCACATACGGAGGGGCCAGCGTTGATGCCAGCATTGCCGCTGCTGGAGTGCCCGGCACTACTGCCAGCTACACGTCCGGAGGAGCCGGCGGTACTGCCAGCATTGTTGCTTCCGGGGTGCCCTGCTCCGCTGCCAGCTGTGCCACTGCCAGCATTGCTGTTGCCGGAGCGCCCGCACCGCTGCCAGCGTTACCACTGCCAAAGGAGGAGGCGACCCGACTCAGTGCTGATGGGTCGGAGCCCTTGATCCAGGCTCCCAGACACCCGCCATTTGTTCGCTTGGTCTCCTGTTGTGCTCACCCTGGTGACCCAGACGTCGCTCCACGGTTGCCGAGGATCACACATCTGCCGGCTGCTCCAGCCTGCACTCCTAATGTCCGGGAGGCACTGGGGTCAGGTCCAGCCCGCCCTCCAGCCTGCCCACGGGAGCCCACACGGAGAAAGATGGACATGAGGGGAGGGGGCTGATGTTTTAAGGGAGGAGGTGGTAGATTGCGGCCAGGTGTGCTGTGCAGATGGTGGGAGTTATGTGGCAGGGTGGAATATTGTGGGAAGTATTGGATTGGCGGGGAGGGGGTTAATTCCTCCTTGCCAGAAAGCACATGGGAATGTGGCTGGGGCCATAATAGAATGATTAATAGTTAATGAGGCTCCAGCCACAGGTGTGTAAAAGGGGTAATCACAGGTGTTAGAGATTTAAAGTTGGTGAAGGTGTGTTGCTGTGCTGTGTTATGTCTGAGTTTTTATAGAATATTTTGTTTTGGGTCTTGTGCCTATTTATTTGTTGAGTAGAGTTTTGTTGTTATTTGTATTAGTTGTAATAAACGTGTGCAATAGCGCTTAACCTGCAGCTTCTTTGCAAATATATTCATTATAAAACATTTTTTAAACAAATTGCCAGGCGGAAGTGCATTAAATATTATATATATATATATATATATATATATATATATATATATATATATATATATATATATATATATATATATATATACTTACCATTCCCACTGCATTATTTTTTGGTCCATAATTTTGCTCACCAGTAACAGAATTGCATTTCCCATGTTCTTTTAAAGCCTGTACTGCATGCATGCACTCAAGTGTTGAAACAGCACATTTTCTCAGTCCAGATATTTCCTGTGGGAACAGGTATTCAGAAGTCACCAGCGGTGACAAAGTTTCTATGTTCTTTCTACAGTCTACTGTAATAGGAATGTACCATCTATATTAACACAGGAGTTATCGTCTCAAAACAATAAATATTTGTATTACATTTATTGTCCGTTTTATTTTTATAATTTCTAAACTAGTAGTTTTATTATTTTACTGTTTATTAATGATCATGGAGAGGAAAATAAAAAGGTGCTGCTCTGGAGATCCGAAATGCAGGGCACACTTGGTGCAAGCAAGAATCCAACTGTGTGCCATCATCACAAGGCAGTGTTTCTACAGAGATATTCAACCCATCAAGTGCAGTGCTGTGATCCCTTTTCAGTTCACAAGGCAGCAATGAAAGGTAAGAGCTCAGAGTTACTAAATATTTATTAAGAATTGAAACTGAACACTTCAATGTGTCCATAGTATTGAAACTTATTTGGAGTACTGATTTTTATATCTTGAAATGTTTTTTTTATCACCAGTTTTTTGTACTAATTAATCTATGCATTATTCATGTAATGTAGCCTTTCTTTATCAGATTTGTAAGTTAGTTAAAGAGCAAGTACCTTGAAGTATTTTCTTAGTACAATAATAGTTTTTTTTTTCCCCCTTTGGTGTTAGCAATCATTCTAAGTTATGTTGATCCAATGTTAGATTATAATCTTTTTAATTAAACCCATTCATACCTTAATTTTTTATAAATGTTTCCCTTGGTGTACTTATGCGCAGTTGTGACTTATGAATATTTCTATTTTTTTGATCAGCATTACTTGTGCTGCAGTGAACAAGGCAGCACAGCACCACTTTGTTGCCAAAGCTCAGGCTGAATATCTGAAGGACTTGAAGATATCACTTCCTGTAAGTTCTCTCATTGTCCTGCTAGATTTTGCAGAAAATTATTAATTTACCTGTCAAGATGCAGTACAGGGCTTCCACTGGGAGACTTCCCAAGCAACACTCCATCCATTTATGGTGTCGAGATTATCTAAAGGGGCATTCAGAACAGAAAACACTTTTTTACACAGAGAATTGTGAGGGTCTGGAACTAACTCCCCAGTAATGTTGTTTAAGCTGACACACTGGGATCCTTCAAGAAGCTGCTTCATGAGTTTCTGGGATCAATAAGCTACTAACAACCAAACAAGCAAGATGGGCCGAATGGCTTCCTCTCGTTTGTAAACTTATGTTCTTATGTACTACCGCCAACAAGAAAATGATGAACTTCATTGCCTTAGCCTGTGTGTAGTGAGCTATGAATTGGATCATGGAGCAACTACAGTATACTGTTTTACCACAGTAATGCAATACCTGAAGTCAAACTTCCCTTCTGCAGGCTATGTCTGCTACTTCAGGGATAGAGCAGCTGCACAATACAAGAACTACAAGAACCTAAAAAAACTGCCACCACAAGGAGGATTTTGGTATTGAAGCGGTGGAGCTTCTTTGCTACCAGTCATGGAAACAGCCCCTGCGATGACATTGGTGGAACAGTAAAACGACTGGTAGCAAGAGCCAGTTTGCAAGCTACTGCTTTAAACCAAATATTGACTCCCCATCAACTGCACACATGGGCTGAGAAAAACATCAAGGCAGTGAAATTATTTTACATTTCCACTGAAGCTGTTAAACAACACTCAACAATACTTGAGCAGTGCCTGTCGGTTGCCAAGACCATAACAGCTACCCACAGCTACCTCAAGTTTGTGCCTCTGAGTAAAGAGGAATTGGAAATGTTTCGTCTTTCAAATATGACTTTATTACGCATGTGCAGGCAACAGACTCTTAAAAAGGCTCCAGCAGCAATTGATACTGGGTAGTATGTGGCTGCCGTGTATGATACAGAATGGTATGTGTGTGTGATCACAGAAAGGTCTGATGAGCACACTGATGCACTGGTGATGTTCATGCGCCAACACAAACCCTCAGGCATGCTGACATGGCCAACTCAGCTGGATGAATGCCATGTGCCTTTTCATATTGTGTGTTGTTTTCCTGTTCCTACTCTGACTGGTAATGGTGGGAGGCAGTACAAACTTGAAAAAAACTTTGAATCATTCCTTCTAGTTAAATCTTAGTTCAGCTCCATTACCTTGTAAAATATTTTTCATTCAATAAGGCTGTTTTTTCCTTTTTTCAGTCACCATAATTGTTAATGGACATGTTAATTGCAGTTTTTGCATAAATGTGAACTAACATAGTAAGAGTCTTTTATTTGTTATAACTTCACCTACACAATAATTGGTGTGAAATAAATTAAAGAGCAGGTAAATACATTTTAAAACCTTTGGGGCACCTAAGCTAGGAATTGTTATAATATTTTTTTTGGGGGGTGGGGTGTAATGGGTTTGACTTCGTTCAAGATTCATAGGAGTGGAACCTAGCACTATTTAACTCTTAAATCATAAGGAATATTTAAAACACAACCAAAGTCATACAACATAAACAATCTGTTAAAAGAATTACTTACATTTTCAAGTATTTTTTATCAAGAAATTGCTTTCTTTCCCCTAATTGGAATAGAATATGCCCTGAAACTGCAATTCCGCCTGGCAAAAAAACTTTTTTTTTTTTTTTTTTTTTTGAGAATTCTTTATATCTCAGGAATAGATGAAGATCCCAAAAATGAATTTAACAAAATCAGACCCCTGTTAGGACTCCCTTGTGTGAAATCTCAGCTTTATACCACCTATGCCACATCTTAATTTTTTAATCTGTGGGACTACCTCACTGCTGAAAAAAAATTATTGATGACCTTTGGACCTCAGTTTAGCCATGAAATGTACAACTTGGAGAGCTTATGATGTGATTTTTGGAATCTATGCCGAAAACTAATAATATTGAATATTTTGTAGCCCTATCATAAATATTTTAAAAGTTATTAGCTTTTTACCTAAATGTGTGTAATGTTTCAGAACGTCTGGGAGGCAAACGCGGGTTGGAAAACCCCAAGTTATGATATGCCATATCTTGGAAACTATTTGGAGTTGAGAGCTAAAACTTTAGATTTTTCATAACTTAGCATTATCTAACTAATAAAAGTTTAATAAAAATACAAAATAAATCCAAGTGTTGGAAATATGTCAAAAAACAGGGTGCAATTTCATATTTAAATGACCACATCTCAGTTCCAAGACTATTTTGATGACATTTCATAGTCTGATCATGTCAACACATGTGCAATGATATTCAGAAAAGTCCAGACTGATCATTTCATACATTTTCATACATCATAATGCCTATCCAGTTGCAAAAAAGTCACTCTGAGGGTGGATATGTTCAGATGCTGTAAACTACCACTAAGCTGCCACTCTGTCATGGTTATCATATCAAAATACAATCCATAGACATAGACCTTTAAAAAATCACAATGAAATTTTGCCACCTCAGGTGGTACCGATATGTGAAAATTCTGATCTTGGCCAATGGACTATTTGTTATGTTTTATTTATTTCTTGTTTGATGTTTTCTGTCCTAAAAAATATGCAATAAATTAAACTATTTTTAAATTATAAACAAACAACAATTTAAGCATTAAATGTTATACAGTCCTCCATTAAAATTGTAAGGATGATTTATTGCCATTTTCTCCCATTTCTTCCTATATTTCCCAAAATTAAATTTTCCTGGTGTTTTTCACTGGCCTTGTTTGCATTGTGAGTGGTTCTTATTTCAGTTACTCAAATGTTGTGTTTTTGCTTTGATATGTTCTGGTGCTTTAATCGTAGTTCAGGATCTGGGGCTGGTTGTATAAAACCCCTTAGGTTTTAAGTTATCACTTAAGGATACATTTGCCCTTAGCTAGCATATTGACTTAAATGTGTTATGCTGCTTTCTGCAACACCCTTCAACACAAGGAACACTTAAAGGGAAAACTAAGGCTTTGTTATGCAACTGGCACTGCTCCTCTGTTCTAGTTGTCTGCCATAAATATATTTAACAGGCTAGGTCAGACAAAGTTTATTTTTTTATTTTATTTATTTATTCTTTTTTATATATATAGAAGTAACAGCCAATACTTTCTAATGCACTGTTGTTTATTTCCTTCAAAACAAAAAAAAAACTTGATCCATAATACTGACTTTGCAAACCATTCAATTAGATATGTAATTCCCCCGTGGAGATACTTTGTTTTTGTTCACTGATCCGTAATACTTACTTTGCAAACCATTCAATTATATATGTAATTCCCCCCTGGAGATGCATTGTTTTTGTTCACAAAAAAGCATTCTAGTTTCTGAGTGCTGTTTATCTTGTCTGAATATTGCAGTTACTTTGTAATGTGTGTATTATGTTTACACTGTAATCCCTATTGGTGTGTATTAGGCATCCAGTTACATAAAAAATGCAATAGCACTCATTCCAATTTAATGAAAAGCAACATAACTGTTATACTGAAATTCTGCAATTAAATCTCGGGCCTGTTCTAGTATGTTTTACTGTTGTCTGTAATTCACTTTTGTTTTAAAGGAGAAAACATCTATGTTAATGTTATAAAAACAAACAAATTATAAGTGCTTAAGGTACTTAGAATTATAGTAGAAAAGGTGTTAAAACAATAAAAACATGACAGACTACAGCAAAACACTTTGAAAATAGGGCCATAGTCTTTGCTTTAACATTAGTAATAATCTACGTTCGACAACTAATTTAAATGTTTGTCAAACGTTCAATACAAATTACACTCATTTTTCAATAAACCTTATTCAAAGACGTATCATTACTAGTGATAGGACTCTCCATCTAATCATCATTTGATTGTGTGGTTATGTCCAGTAAATTTGCAGGTCACTCCTTTTTGGCTAAAAACTTGTCAGTGTCAGGGCAGAAGCCCTGCTGCTGTAAATAGTGGGTGTGTGGGAATGTAAGATTGGCAGAGATGGGGTTAAATCGTACCCTGCCAGCAATCACAGGTGTGGCCATTCCCCAATTAGGTAATTAGTGCTAATTGGGGAGTGGCCACATGTATATATAATTGTACCAAAAAAGCTTATTCTATACTTCTATACAACATATGATGTTTCAATTAATACATCGAGAGTGTGAAAAACACATGTTTCCTTCCCTCTTTTTGTTGCCATGCTCCTAACACGTGGGTTTGTGCGAGCCCTTTTCAGGAATTCATAAGTGCCCACCAGTCTCTCACTTGCACTGTGTTTATTGCTGTGTTTATATAAATGGCTAAACAAACATCAACAGTTTGCTTCCACTTAAACATGCACAAGGTAAGAAGCATATTAACAAACACTTGAATGTCTTTAGCTATAGCTACTTTGGTTGCTAATCTCAATTTTAGTTTATTCATAGCTACGTTGTAGTACTTTACTAAAATATAACTTTTAGTTGTACTAACCTGATTGGCTGAGCCAGTGTCCAATATTCCATCAGTTTACTTAAAATATGACAACATGTGTTTACAAGGATTCTAAAGGCAGCATACAATCTATTCTCTTGTCCCTCCTGATTGTAACATCCATGGTTATTTAAGTAGTGTATTAAGTCTTCTGACATATGTAATGAATGACTGGGTCAAGAAAGCACAATGTACAAAAAATAGTCTTAAGTTTTTATAGTTATCTACAGAATAACACAACATCATGCATACCAGATTTTTGTGTCAACTGAGTTTACAGATATTTGTGACCACAATACAATTTTGCATGAGTTGTTGTCTACCTATCTGTAATCAATGTTATGTACTGTCCTTTTGAACAACCACAACAACAACGTAAATTCCTAATGTCACAAACAAATGTTTATAAAATGGTCTAATGAAATGAAAATATCTAAATAAAAATAAACTGTAAAATATAGCAAGTGAAATAACAGAATGTGGCAATATACTTCCCAAAAATATATGTGGTTGTATCTCATTGGATCCAATGAATCCCAATGTGCCAGTGGTTGATCTAAATACTTCCACTGTTTAAGTGCATTATATCAGGTTTATAAATTCAGGGATGACCTACCATGGTTTAGATAATTAAAATAGCCCCCAGCTGGGTTACTGTACGTTTTCCCGTTTGCTTTAAACTGAAAAATACTGACTCCAAAAATAAGCCCATTTTAGCCACATAAAAATAGTTTTGTCATCACTGGTAATATGTTCACTGCATTCCATCCAAATAGATACTGCTCCATTTTCACTCTGTTTATTATGCCCCCAAAAGCAAACCAAGATCATCAATATTTAGAACATGTCTAGCTAAATGACAGAACCTGCCTACAGCCGAATAGCTTTGATATCAAATAGATTTATTTGGTTAATATTCATAAAATTAATTAAATACTTTGTACTGTGGCTTCAGAAAGCATGCAGACCGATTACTGCGCCCTTTGCTATTTTTGTATTATCTGTGTGATATACCATTTAAAGAAGCAGTTGTTGGCGCTGATGTATATGTTGTCATGGAAAGTCAAATTCACAGACTCCTCTTACTTAAGCTGTTGGAGCCAGTTGATTTTCACCGTAACAATCTGAAAGTATCAATACTGTGTGATTTTAAGCCAGTCAGACATACTGAACATTGTTAAATGTTAGTTATTTGAACTATGTATAGTATGCTTAGAACAAAAATAAATATTGTTTCTACACCCCATCTTGCAAAAATATTTGTTACTGCAGGGGAAATGTAAGGCATGACAGTTGACGTTCAATGGAACAGATTTAAAGTTATAATGCAAGACATGCAGGACAAGTACAGTAATATACCTAAAGACCAGGTTTAAAAAGCAGTCACCAAGATGGTTAAATAGAACAATAAAACATACTTAGAACAACAAGGTTGTATATTGCCTACAGGAAAAAAGGAAAATTGGGGAGATTATAGGAGTATATTGGAAGTTAGAAAATCCAAAAGAGATCTAGAAAGAAATATTGCCAGTAATGCTAAACATAATCCTAAACAAATCCTCCAATATTATAAAAGTAAAAGAACTGTGAAAGTGGAGTTTAAGGTATTAAAGGATGAATATGATAACAAAGTTTATGAGGACTGCAAAATATCTGATGTTTTAAACAAATATTTCTAAAATGTTTTCACCAGAGAGGATACACATAATATGCTGCCAGTTTGTGCACACACACGTCTTAAATATTTCAGCATCAGTGAAGCAGTGGTATTAAATCAGCTACATGAGCTAAAAAAGGACAAATCACCAGGCCCTGATGAGATTTATCCAAGGATGCTTAAGGAAGCAGGGGTAGAAATATGTAGAGCACTGGCTACTGTCATGAATAGTTCTATAGAAACTATTGAGGTTCCTGCAGACTGGAAGCTTGCAAATGTTATACAGTACCAATGCTAAAAAGGGGGATAAGACAGACCCAGATAATTATATACCTATTAGTTTTGCTTCCATAACATGCAAAATGATGGAATCAATATTAAGAGGTAAGCGTGAAGACTATTTATACAGCAACCGTATTATAGGGGACAGCCAGCATGGATTCAGAAGAGGGAGGTTGGGCTTAACTAACCTGCTTGACTGTTTTGAGGATGTTACAGCTAATGTAGAAGATGGCAGTGTTGTGATATAATTTACCTTGACTTTCAAAAAGTCCCACTTGAAAGACTGGTACTTAAATTAAAATCAGCAGAAATACTGAGGACAGGTAATTGGATACAAAACTGGTTAGAAAAAGAAGGCAGAGACATAAGAAATTCTAGAACGAGAAAAAGCCATTTGGCCCACCTATGCTCGCTCACTTTGATGCAAGCGTGGTCCGTTAGCACTCAGGAGAGGAAAAACAAAAGAAAAACCTAGCCAAGTTAGTAGCAGAAATGAAACCTCTAGGAATCCATGGCTAAATGGACTGTCCTCATCCAGGCAGCTAGCTAAAGGTATTAGTATGGTCACAGAGAGGGTTATACAGTATTGTTCATGACAGCATCCAGTGTACTTTTGAAGGCGCCGATAGTCTCTGCTTCAATAACTCTGTCCGGCAGCCTGTTCCAATGGTTCACCAGCCTTTCTGTGAAATAGCTCCTTCTCCCTTCAGTTCTGAATATGCCCTTCATCTTCCACCCGAGGCCCCTGGTTCTGTTCTCTGTGACCTGTGAAAAATAATTCTCAGCAGTTACTTTGTTAAACCTCTTGACAATTTTAAATACTTCTATTAAGACGCCTCTGGCTCTCCTTCTTTCTAGGCTATACAGATTCATCTTCTTCAATCTATCTTCATATGACATACCCTTCAATCCTGGAATTAATCGTGTTGCTCTCTTCTGTACTCTCTCCAATGTCTCAATGTCTTTCTTATTATATGGGGACCAGAACTGTACACAATATTCTAAGTGTCTATAAGAAGTCTATAAAATCATAAATGGTATAACCCAAGACACTACTTGAAATTTAGCAATGAGACTAAAACAAGACAGCATATATGGAAGCTGAGTAAAAGTATGTTTAGAACTGAAGTTAGGAAGCTCTGTTTTACAGGAGCTCTATAAATTCATGAAATAGCCTATCAAGTGACGTAGTAGGATCTAAAACACTGAGAATGGTGTGCTAACAAGGGATGACCCTTGAACCCTTGATGGGTCGAACAGCCTTTTCTCGTCATGCTGTATACTGTAGTTTAGATCCCTTTAAAAGCTGTTGAAAAGAAAGATTCCACATTAAATGTATATACAGTAGCTTTGGTTGAAAAACAGTTCCTTATAAAATAGGTTAATATAAGTACAGTCAGCACTCGGATATATGACACCCGGATGCCCGTCAGTTGCATATATATAATTCCCATTATATATATATATATATATATATATATATATATATATATATATATATATATATATATATATATATATATATACACTTACCCGTCACATGCGATTTCCGACTCCATCACCAGTTTTCTGATACAAAGCCCATCTCTTCAATGTTACAATTTATTTGATTATCTGTCACAGCCCATGTTTTTTTCTTCTTGCGTGCCAAATCAGTCTGTCTTTATTGTGCAGTTACACAGCGCTTCCTCCAATTTCAGGTGACGAAAATGCAGCCAAAACAAAGCGAACGAGACAAGCTACTGTAATGTAAAACAGTTAATCATTAAACAGTTTTAGATACCGTGATGTATTTTTTTTTAAATCCGTGATCTTTAGTTACTTTTGTGCATTTTCATTTGCAAGTGAACTGTGACATTAGAGCCTCATCGAGCACTATATTCTGTAATTTTGAATATTGACTTTGGATACTGTTTTAATTCTGGAAGCTGTGTTGTTGTTTTTAATCTTTTGCTAAATTGCATTACCTTTTACATTTTACACAGTTCTGTGCATGTGTAATATTTTGATTTCATTTTTCTGTTGGGTCATTAAATGGGGAATTTTACATACTGCTACAATACGTACCAGATTTAAAAGTATGTACTGTATTACAGTCCACATGTAGTCTCTTTTGGCAAGTGAAAATCATAACATTCTGAATTAAAATACTACTTCTGTTGAAAATATAGTACTGTACCAACAAAACCAATTACAGTACATCTAAATGGAAGCCTACTTATTTTAAAACAGTCCTTTCAGCTATGTATTTTTGATAATGCATCTTTTTTGTATTCCCTGAAAAACAGACAAGGTTAGGAACGGGCCAAAATGAAATAATGAGATATGCGTCACACGCGTTTAACCATCACTGAAGTCCAAATTTTATAGGGTCAGATAATCGAGTGCTGACTGTAATATGTTAATAGGAAAGTGTTACAGAACATGCTAATAGAGTTTATAACAAAATAAAGTATGTACAGTTGCTGTCTGCTGTGTTGTATGTATTGCTATAATATCTTTATCAACATACTGTAGCTGTCATTCTATCAATTTATTTTTTTTAAATTCACAAATCCTTTGTCATAAATTCACCCGTTTGTCTAAAGGTCACTTAATTCTACAGAACAAAGCTATCTTTTGCTAAAAAGCAGTTGTTTTGTATATTAAATTCAACTAACACCAGAACATTTGGATTTTAAATCCTAACCTCATTAGTGTAACTTTAGGTTAAATTTGCATGCAAAAAATGACCCCGACTTATCCCAGTTTTGATTTCTGTAATTTGGAGTTTGAGATTGTACTAGAATCTTGATCAAACAGAACTCAAATATTTACTTAACTAAATAGCAATTTAATCTGTAGGGTGAAGTTTTGATGACTGAAGTAGACTTTATGGGTACAACAGTACTTTCAGTAATATTATTTGTTGCCCACAATAAGGTTAGACCCATTAAGTAGACGAGAGGAGTTCAGCTTATAAAACCCTCTCTTGAAAAATGATTTTGCAGGAGAATTGGAAATGTTTCTTTATAGAAGTTTGATGAACAAGAAGATATACTGTATGGATATATGTGTCTATTCAATAAAGCTCTGGGGTCTCACAATCATGTTTAGTTTTATACTAATTTACTGTGTGGTTTCTTTGTTACTTTTTCATAGTTCACTATTTTGTACTTTCTAATTCTGTTTTTTACAAGCACTTTGGATGTTCTAGGATGCAAGGGCTCATCCGAAACGTCTGTCTGCTCGATTTTCTTTCTTATAGTTGAAGCTTACCCCTCACTGTCACTCTGTGAACTATACAGGCATGTCCCTGCTAACATGAAGCAGGAGGGGGCTGTTAATGTTGTCTGTAAGCTCCAATGTACTGTAGCTCTGCAAAACAAAACAAAGATTAACTCACAGAAACAAAGTAACTATGTAGAAAGATAACCCTAAATAAAACAGCAGTATTCAGTTTCAGGCCTTAATCTTAAGATAATTAATAAGTTCCAATATCTTGCTGTGAACAGTCATATATTTTTATATATTATTATTTATTTCTTAGCAGATGCCCTTATCCAGGGCGACTTACAATTGTTACAAGATATCACATTATTTTTTATATACAATTATCCATTTATACAGTTGGGTTTTTACTGGAGCAATCTAGGTAAAGTACCTTGCTCAAGGGTACAGCAGCAGTGTCCCCCATCTGGGATTGAACCCACCACCCTCAGCTTTATGTTTACTAGATCTGGGGAACCAGGTAAAGACCAATTTTCTGAAAAAACAAGTGCAATCTGTCTTTGTGTTGCTTTAAAATGGGGCTCATGATCCTATTACATATAGACTACATTTCTAGATTATGTGCATCCTCTTTTTTTGTTCTAGTTATGTTCTAGTGTAATGAAGAAAATCATTTCCATACAAAAAAAGTTACATATGTCTACAGTAGGTATGTTTTTATAATTTTGCTTCAACGGACAAGGTTTAATTATTGTATTCTGCTATGACTTATTCACTGCATTAAACCTGTTTTTATAAAAATAAAAATAAAAAGAATATCTTTAAACAAGCGCATTGGAAAATTGCAAGACAGAATACATTTTAACCACTAACAAACGACTATTTACATTGACCAGAAAGTTCAGACTAATACCGGTGCAAATGTTAACAAACTTGCAGTGTGACATTCCTCTGGTAAGTGTTAGCCTGTAACAAAAGATTTGGAATTTGAGTTATCCCCTTAAAAGTGTGTAGGGGTCCTGTGATTAGGTTTAAGTCCCAGTAATACATATTCGACATAAGGAAGAGCTAGCTGCCTTGCAGAGTACAGTAAGTCTCAATCAAAACTACTATTTGTGATACAATTCAAATACTATTTATGTATTTATTTATTCCTGAACAGTAAGCTTTTTCTATGTGGAATTTGGAAACTTAATAAAAGGCTTCTAAATCTGTAAAGGTAATTTATTAACTTTAGGAATGGCAACAGCTGAATGGCACCATGTTTTAATGTAAAACATTTAGAAAAAATCATAACTGTTTCATATGTAGTCTTATTGGGCTGGATTATCCACTTTCTCTTACCCCTTTGTTTAAATATTCCAGTTAAAGGAATATTTAAGATGAAAACAAATGTAATTTAAGAATAAAATGAAAACATGAAACAGAAATAATTACAAAGTATGATTACAGAAACAGTTTTGGCCTAATTAAAATTTAATGCCTTCTTAAGCAATGTTCTTTAGTGTGTGGTACCATGACTTAAAGTGCACCATGTGTGCTACCATATTGTTTAGGTGAAAATACTATCAAACTATTCCACCAATTGTGTTAGCATAGTCAGTTTAAAAATATATGCATTTTAACTGAACTGTTTAATCAATTTATACCAAAATGGTTTAAACATTATGTTTTATATATGTAATTTGATTCGATAAGGATTGTTGCAAACCTAAAATGCTGAGCGTCTGCTGCCATCTAGTGTTTTCTAGGAAACATTTTCAAATAACAATTAAGGTGTTTTTTGTTTGTTTGTTTGTTTGTTTTTTGTTAAATAGGGTGAAGCATAAAAACAATGACACTCCTAGCAAATGGATTGATGCTGTGCGCTGTATTCATTCTGTCAGAGACTGGAGTTTTGGTAAGTGCTATTAAAATTATAGATTTTAGTTAACATCCAGTCAAGATGAAAGGAACTACCAAGAAACTATCTGAGCTATGACAGTAAACCCATTACAGTGGGTGTATGAAAACCCACACCCTGTTGCGCTAATTCCAATTCCATTCCATATAATAATTGGCGGAACCAATTTTGTCCACACAGCTGCAATCTTATTTAGAAATGATGTGCCTGAGCTATGTTATAATGGCTATAGCAGTACATCTAGAAAGCATATATCACATTTTATTAAGATCCTGGAATTTAACACAGCAATAAAGATTTTTCTAGTTGTTGATATATCTAAACACGGAGGAAAATATGTATCTATTTTTGACATATCCAAAGTTTTACAACAGTTTCTAAATTTTTTTTTTTTTTTAAATCTGAATAATTCAAATGTGTTTGTGATATATTATTAATTGAAAATAAAATTACTAATGAAATGTAAAAACTGTATATAGAAAACAAGCGATGGAACATATACTGTACACAAAACAAAATGTACAGTATTTGATTAAGAAACAGATAATGTTTTCTTTATGTGGTGGGCCGACTTTGTACAATATTTTCAGCTTTGTTTTACTGAATAGAGCTCAGAAGTCTCGCCACATATTACGTTATAGGCATATATCTGTCTCTGAGATGTCAAGTTGTACCAACCACTTCAAGAGGAATTTTGGTTTACAAAGAAAGCACAGAAGAGCAGGCATTATGTATGAATGGCCCAGTCAACATAGCCATAGTAGCAGAGCAGACATTTGAACAGAACAGTTCAAAACCCTTGCTACAACATTGCACTGGCAAATAGGCTGAAGGTTTGCAGGTTATTCAATCCATATGAATTTCAGGGCTTAGCATACAGTCAGCACTCAGATATCCGTTACCCATATACACGTCAGTCGAGTTTTACCATCCTTGTATCAAATCAAATTTACAAATATAGAGCCAAATTTACAAAGTTGCACCTTTTATGAACAAGAGTCAGAAACACTCATACATGTTTTTTTCTCTTGTAGATTTTTGTCATTATTTTGGAATGATTTTTGTACATACAGTAAAATTAGCTTAATGTGTCTCTGGTTAATATCACACCCTCTTATTATCACCACATTGAAATATCCAGACCACAATATAACGGGAGTCAATGGAAACAAGCTCCTGATAATATCAGTTTGGTTAATGTCACACTCTGCTTAATATCAAGGAAATGTAATGTTATACAAATGATTTCCATCCCACTTAATATCACTTCAAAATGCTTGCATCAACTGTACTGTATTTTGACACATTCTCTATATACTGTACTCGACAGCCTTGTGGTCACATGATCACCCATGTGACTCGTAGATAGGGCTGGGTATCGGCAGTGTATTCACAATATGATACGTATCACGATACACAGTAAATGAAGCATGAGACATAAAAATCACGCAATTGTCTCATTTGCTTGTGCAAGTGTTTACAATAACACGGGTAAAGCACTTTTTTTGGTCAAATAAGCTTCACAGCCTGTTTTGCTTTTGTTTCCTGTTTATTCTTTTAAAATGTTTTTTTTTATTTAAAACAAAATTACAAATCAGGGTTCCAGACAAAGTTTTTGCTTTAGGAGCCAATGGCTCATAGGCCAAAAAAAAAAAAAAAGGTCACCAAATCCAATTGCTGGGTGCCACTTCAGGAGCAAGTTGGTTGCTATCATATTCAACTGCTTAAAATCCAACAACTTGTTAACACAGTAAAGTGATACTAAAACAGTAACTTCATGTCTGTACTCACTTGTTTGTTGCCACATTCTCCTGAATGGTTAATCTATGCAGCTGATGACTGCAATGAACTCAGCATGTTTATATTTTAAATATATATAGAATTGGTGACGGCACCTCTGATTTGTGTAGTTGTAACATGTGAAATAGCAAGCTGCAGCTCCCATACAGTGTTCGTGAAGTCCTGATCTGACAGCACATAACACAGACAGCTCTTATGATACCATTTATTTTTCAGTAAAAACAAGGTTAAATTGCAGTGAGTTGGTTCTGCTATTTATGATATTACATACTAAATTTGTACACAACACTCGCTCACGCTTGGTCACCGTGACAACTGTTGCATGACACTGGGGTTACCGTATTCTGCTGGTGTTAATACAGTACCTATCTGCGCTTACAAGCATTTGTATTAGATGAAATTGTTATTATTAGTTTATTTATTACCATCCTTCTCATGCTTCAGTTTAATAAAACATGTGATACATGTTTTTTCCCCCCTAACTGACCGACATCACAGCGCATTCATAAATAAAGGCAGAGGCAGCATTTTTTTGCTGCAATTTGCAACCATTTGCAGTCTGGAGGCCTGTAACCAAAAATATCAATTATCAGTGTAGATACAAATTAATGCATGCTCATGTTTATGTTGACAGATCAAATTTTACTTAAATAAAAAAATTGAAAAAACAGTGTATTGATACAGGGGTCACTGTATTGATAATCGTATCATCAAGAAAAATATCACAGATCACCGTGTGAATTGATGAATCGGCACACCATTACTCGAGATCAGAATGTGTGTTCAGTGTTTCAAATATGGGCATTTTGACATTAATATTTCCATAGGAACTCCCACCACCAGGAACCAGAATGATATTCCTCACCTGGTTTGAGGCACAATAGCTCTCGCATGGATAACATTGAAGGTTTTGCCACAGTTGACTCCCTTACTAACATCACTAAAGACATTAGAAAACAAAAATGCTGGAAAGAGATTAGCAATAGAGCAATATTATGAGTTGCATCATGTTTAATGTGGCATGTTACATTATACTTGATGCATTATCTTTGTGTTACACCACACATCAAGTACATGTATAAACTGATAGCAATTATCCAATAGACTGTTCTGTATACTTTGTATTTGGGAAACATGCATCCTCTGTGCATTTCACCCACTGTGCTTTTCCACAACTACACATACTGTAGCAGGGTCTATAGTAGTACATCTTCTAAATAAGTTTTCAAGAAGTGTCCAAGGCCTTTGCAATTCATCTTAAAGTGTTACAGTACACCCTGCAAAGTTTACAATGAATTACTGCATTACTTTACCTTTGCTGTGTTCTTTTTATCTATATCGCAGTGTTATATATTTTTAAGTATATTGCCAACTCTTTTGACATTTTGTATCACACATCAGGGTCATAAACCAATTGGGCAATGTAATTCTCAACATTTACTCGGGAGAATTTACAAGGAGAAAAAAAACATTTCTTACAAGGATCACAGTGTGTCAAGATCACACTGCCTCCTGCAACAATTCTGTTTTTCTGTTCCCACAATATGACACTGATTTCAATCAGAGCACCAGCATTGTTGCAGGAGGGAGCATGAACTGGATACACCACAATGTTTAGAAGAGAAAATATCTTTCTCCTGGTGAACATTTCCAAGTAAAAGATAAAAAAAGTAATTGCCTAGTTGATTTGCTTATATTGTGTGAATAAAGAAAAAGCAGTAAAATGGACAACACAGGATACTGCAAAGATAAAGTAATGTGTTTCTTGTAAACACATCAGGGCGTTCTGTAACACCTTAACCTACTCCTGAATCTGATGTCTTTCTTTCTGAAATTGACACATGCTTTTTGAAGGCCTCCACAAGCAGCAGCAGAAGCAGGAGGATGCTGATCAATGACCATGGGACACTGATAACAATAATTAAAAGAAATAACCCAGGTATTTATAACCAGTTCTATCTATAGCTGTTGGCAGGGTATATTCTCACTGACTTACCTAGTGTTTACTTGGATACAATATAAACAGCTGAAGTGTTTCACACACTGTGTTAAACATATTTTGAAGTGTTACATGTTAAGAAAGTTAAAGGTGCTGTCAATACTTTTATGAGATCTATGTTGGGCACTATGTGCGGGGTTTCCATGGAACAATACAAGTAAGTCTCACCTTTTTCTCACGGTTTTTTGGTAATACCTTTCGGGTTGTTATTTATTTTCAATATGTAACACATATGGTAAACAGTAATTCAAGATTCATCAAATGATATTCTGCCACGACATATTAGATTATACCAAACAATAGAAATTGACCATTATTACTCAGTGATATATAAAATTGTAACAACTTATAAACTTATACATTGAAAGTCTAATACAGAATGAAAGCAAGTTAGATGGTGAGTCTCACAGGAATGCCCTGGTCTGACCCCTTGTTCTCTCTTAAATAGCCTCTGTTTGTAATGTTGCTGTTTGGATGTGGTTACCTTCAAGAACTGAAAATCACAGCCTGTACCCTCTTCTATGGTCTCTATAGGTTACATAGACTTCAAATTCCCTTTCCCCAAATGTAAACACATTCTTCAAGACACAGAACCGCACCCTAGCAAGAGGGCAAAGCAATGGTTTTCAATGAAGGCGGTTACGTGCAGCGTCAGAGGGACGCAGCACCACAGAGTGGCGCGCAAGAGTTTTTCAATTTTTGCCGCAACGGGTCATGACGTAACCTACAAACAGCCAATCAGGGAAAAGTAGGAGGTTCCTTTGCGAGGAAGAAATAAAAAAATAAAATGGAGGAAAAGCTGTTAGCTTTAATTTCAGATTTCCCGGCGTTGTATAATACAACAATTAATAGTTACCAAGATATTAATAAAAAAAGCTGTAGTATGGAGGTCTGTGGGTGTACAAATGGGATTACCAAGTGAATATTAAATATACATAATTACGTAAATGAGATAATATATATTTTTTGTGCTAAACTCCACATTGAAAATAATTTCGCACCTGCTACAATAAGGTAAGCATTTTTTTTGGATAAATTAACTGCAGACAAACTATTAAAAGATAAAGCAAAACATTTTATTTGGTGTACATATATTATATTTTAACAGTTTTTAACAGAATTAATAAAAAAGGAGGGGAGTGATTGTGGTGGTGTGGGGTTACAATTAGGTTTTATAAAAAAAAATATTTATAATGTTTCGCTCCTCAGTTTTGTCTAATGTCAGTGTCTTCAGTTCTGTCAAAAGAGTTTTATTTTCCCGCTGGCATTTACTGTTTGTTACTCGGTAACCAAAAGCCACTGTACCTGCAGCCGTGACGTAACAACGGACGCCCACTGACTTTACCCTGCCGCGTTTGGTGTGAACAGTACTGCAGCGCGGCGCGCAAGCAGACGGCATGCGCGCCGCGTCCAGTGTGAACGCCCCTTTACACAGATTATACAAAGTGCATAAAACACACAGATTATACAAATTAAATGTTATATAGAAATATAGAAAATTAACATATCTCCAACAGGGTAATTTGGGTTTCCATACACTTTTCTTTTAGGGAGAGAAATTCTCCTTCAAAATGCAAACAACCTAATTAATATTAATATACTGGCGTGTATATTTAAATGTTTCTGTCTATTTGGCCTGTCTCATTTGGTCACCAAAAAAATATAATAAAAAAAGCAAGTGAAACAAAACAAAAACCTAGACATAGCGTTACACAAATAAAAACAATAAAACAAAAATTAAAATAAAAAACAACATTCAATAAGAAAGCACTGTGTACTATCCATGTATTATTTGCTAAACATTTCTTGACTGCATATATATTTATTATAAACCTATTATACATTTACATATATATATATGTTTTCCTTCAGAACCGTAACTTCAGCAATTCAGATCCTTATATGGTAGTCTATGTGCAAAGGTAAAATCTAGCAAGGTTAATGATATAAAAAGTTATCCAGTCAGAATATTTAGTACAGTACATTTTTAAAATAGTGGTAGTAAATTTACAATAGGCTACCCTACTCAACCATATTTACCACTACTACTACTACTACTACTACTACTACATAATAATAATAATAATAATAATAATAATAATAATAATAATAATAATAATAATAATAATAATACCTTCAAATATATATTTTGTTGTTGGGGATCCAATATCCCGGTTGGCCATACAAGCTCAACAAATTCAGTATCAGTTAGTATCAGTAGATACAAATCCACCAAGCCATTTGTGTGACTTTCTGGAACTCCACTCTCTAAGTCTTGCAGCAAGCTCAAATTCCTGGGACCACCACGTTTGTTTGGTTTTTTTAGTAGTCTGAGGGCTCCACAGCCACTCTCTGTCCAATGGCCAGCTCAATTTCCATCCTAAGTTGAGTCTGGCAGACAAAAAGCCAGTTGATTCCCGTGTGGTGTTATGAATGGCCAGTCCTAACCGTGGCAGGAATTCATCAGGCATGGTCCCCCTGGACATCTTTCAGCATTGTCTTCACCGTGCTGTTCATTCTTTCCACCCAGTTAGTTTGTGGGTAGAATTAGGTGAGATCGAGCACTATAATCCTCCAAGCAGCACATGAATTGTTCCACTCCTGGGAAACAAACTGTATGCCATTGTCATACAGCAATTATCATGGTGCTCTTCGTCTGCAAAATACTTAATTTTTCAAGCCTGAATTTAATGCTATTTTTAGGGGAAAGAGCACAACCAAGAGATTACAGGGTTTGAGGGAAGCAGATGCTGAACTTCAAGGCCCAGTGGTGGAGGTTACAGATGCTGCAAGTGCCAGGCAGGTCAGACAAAGCCTTATATTATAGATTACTTTTTTATTTCGTAAGTATTGGTTATTGGTTGTAACCTTACTCCCCCCACTGTGCTTTGATTGGCTGGGTGCATGATTCGCTATTTGACATGCGTTAACCCACGCATGAGACCAGACTTCACGTTTTCACTAACACTGTCATTTTTGCCCTAGCGAAAGTGGTTGCGCACATATTCACTAAATAGGGCACTTTAGTATTTTATTTGGTAGATGTTGGGGGTTTATATGCCACTTTTACCAAAATATAACCACTTATAATCTTTCACTCACTGTCCTTTTACTACGCGATTATTATGACCCTTTATATGCCTGTAATGGTTTTCATAAAAAGGAATGGCTGTAGATACAGGAATACATGATTCTAGTTGATAATTTTGGATGACCCCTTATATCAACAGAAATGTTGTGTACATTAAAGTACTTCTGAATTTACATTTAGGTATTTTATATACTTATTTATTTTGTTCATTCAAATGTTTGAACTGAATAATTCAGGAAGGAATTTTTAAAATATGAAAGGCAAGAAATAGTGGAGCTGCTCCAGAACCTCAGCTCCAGCTCCATGCTTCGGCGCACTCCAGTTACCCAGCTCCATCTCGTCTGGCTCCAGCATCCCCAGCTCCCAGCCTCCGCTCCCGCGCCAGCATCCCCAGCTCCAGCTCTGCTCCCGCTCCAGCATCCCCAGCCCCAGCTCCGCTCCTGCTCCAACATCCCCAGCCCCAGCTCCAGCTCCACTCCCGCTCCAGCATCCCCAGCCCCAGCTCTGCTCCGGCTCCAGCATCCCCAGCCCCAGCACCAGCATCCCCAGCCCCAGCTCCACTCCCGCTCCAGCATCCCCAGCCCCAGCTCCACTCCCGCTCCAGCATCCCCAGCCCCAGCTCCGCTCCGGCTCCAGCATCACCAGCTCCAGCTCTGCTCCGGCTCCAGCATCCCCAGCCCCAGCTCCAGCTTCGCTCCGTCTCCAGCATCCCCAGCCCCAGCACAATTAATTAATTAATTTCACAATTAATCAGCAAGATTTAGTCTCACGATTCTGAGTGAAAACTAAAAGCCCCAGCCCCAGCTCCGCTCCGGCTCCAGCATCCCCAGCTCCAGCTCCAGCTCCACTCCCGCTCCAGCATTCCCAGCCCCAGCTCCGCCTCCTCGGCTCCAGCATCCCCAGCCCCAGCTCCAGCCCCAGCTCCGCTCGGCTCCAGCATCCCCAGCCCCAGCTCCAGCTCCACTCCCGCTCCAGCATCCCCAGCCCCAGCTCCGGCCTCGCTCCAGCATCCCCAGCTCCAGCTCCGCTCTGTCTCCAGCATCCCCAGCCCCAGCTCCAGCTCCGCCCGCTCCAGCATCCCCAGCCCCAGCTCCAGCTCCACTCCCGCTCCAGCATCCCCAGCCCCAGCTCCGCTCCTGCTCCAGCATCCCCAGCTCCAGCATCAGCTCAGCCCCAGCATCCCCAGCCCCAGCTCCAGCATCACCTAGCCCCAGCTCCGCTCCCGCTCCAGCATCCCCAGCCCCAGCTCCAGCCTGCTCCAGCATCACCAGCTCCAGCTCCGCCTCCGCTCCAGCATCCCCAGCCTCCAGCTCCAGCTCCGGCCTGCTCCAGCATCCCAGCTCAGCTCCAGCTCCGCCTCCGCTCCAGTCATCCCCAGCCCCAGCTCCAGCTCTGCTCTGCTCCAGCATCCCCAGCTCCAGCTCCAGCATCCCCAGCCCCAGCTCCGCTCCAGCTCCAGCATCCCCAGCTCCAGCTCCGCTCCGGCTCCAGCATCACCAGCCCCAGATCCAGCTCGCTCGCTCCAGTATCCCCAGCTCAGAGCTCAGCTCAGAAAACTGTCAAGCTCCGCTCCAGCTCCAGGGTTGGAGCATGGTCATAGCTAAATGACAGCTTCAATGCAGCCCAAATAATGGTTTATGTCTGATACATCAGCTCATCTGAGATTAAAGAGGGCTTTTTATTTTGCCGCTCTGTCCCAACGAGAACTACTTCTGAGGAGTTGTTCAAAATTTTAGACGGGTACATGACGGATTAAAACACTGAGTGAAATTGTTGTGTAGGGATAATAATAATAATAATAATAATAATAATAATAATAATAATAATAATAATAATAATTTTCTTTTTCATGCTCTCAGTGAGTTTTGCATTATACTTTTTCATCTTTACTCGCAGGGGAATTTCTCAAACTAAATGACAATCTAATACAGTACAGTATTTAGATGAAGATTATTATTATTTTTTTTTACTAAGTACCCAACAACACGAGAAATACATATTTAAGATTCACAATTAATCAGCAAGATTTAGTGTCACGATTCTGAGTGAAAACTAAAAATTGTTTTTGCAGCTTTTTTTATTGGTATTTAAATCGTAACGCTTAGCCGCAAGTCTCCAGAAGGCCACTTCTGACCAGACTTCTCCGGACAGTAGATGGGTGTACCAGGGTCCCACTGTTTTCTGCCAATTGTGAGCTGATGGCACTGCTGGACATCTTCTGATTGCGAAGGAAGTAAGCATGATGTGTCTTTCATCTGCTGCAGTAAGTTTCCTTGGTCCACCACTGCGCCTCACGGTCCTCAACGCTGTCCGTTTCTTTGTGCTTCTTCAAAAGAGCTTGGACAGCACATCTGGAAACCCCTGTCTGCCTTGAAATTTCTGCCTGGGAGAGACCTTGCTGATGCAGTATAACTACCTTGTGTCTTGTTGCTGTGCTCAGTCTTGCCATGGTGTATGACTTTTGACAGTAAACTGTCTTCAGCAACCTCACCTTGTTAGCTGAGTTTGGCTGTTCCTCACCCAGTTTTATTCCTCCTACACAGCTGTTTCTGTTTCAGTTAATGATTGTGTTTTAACCTACATATTGAATTGATGATCATTAGCACCTGTTTGGTATAATTGTTTAATCATACACCTGACTATATGCCTACAAAATCCCTGACTTTGTGCAAGTGTACCTAGAAGAATTGATGCTGTTTTGAAGGCAAAGGGTGGTCACACCAAATATGGATTTGATTTAGATTTTTCTTCTGTTCACTCACTTTGCATTTAGTTAATTAATAAATATAATCTATTAACATGTCTATTTTTGAAAGCATTCTTACTTTTATTAGTTTTGTTATTTATCATCTCTAGATACATTACATTGATCTGTGTGATTAAAACCTTTACAGTAAATTAAATACATAGACTATGATATAATTATGATATATACAGTATATATATATATATATATATATATATAACCTTTTTTCTACTTAAACAGAACTAATTGAAGTTTATTAAGTCGATATAATCAGTAAAATTTGTGGATTATAAATAAATTCTTAAATATATTTATATTGCGATACAAGATACAGATGTACCGTTGGATTTAAAATGTCATATTTAGCCCCTTTATTATGTTCTCATTAAATTAATCAATATCTTTTGATATTATTTCTATATTTATACTTTTTTAAACTTCCTCAAATTTCACCCAATTAGCTTTCCTAAAATGAAATCTTTTCACATCTTCCATCTCTTTTTAAATTAATTTTCTATTAATCTAAAAACGTTTATATGGTTTCTGAAGTACTTTATAATGTTCCCCAGAGTGTTCTTAAAAAAAAGAACACCAATTCCAAAATGCTGCTGTAAAAAATAGATTTGTAGTGGATTTTTATAGGAAAAGTTAACTACAGCCCAAAAAACCTGGTCCTGGGGAGCATCCCACTGAAAAACATTTGGTTAACCACATGTATTATAAGATATGTATGTAGTCTGTATTTTCCCCTTTATTTATTTTTTTTCTTTTATTACTGGTATGTTTATAAATGAATATTACAGCTGCATCTGATGCAATACCAAGCATTGCCTTCAAAGCCACCATTAACTGAAACAGCTTTCTTACTAACTAACTAAATAATTGTTACACATTAAGAAGGCTCATGTGTCTTATCAAAATTATATATATATATATATATATATATATATATATATATATATATATATATATATATATATATATATATATATATATATATAGAAAGGATTATTAAAAAAAAAGACATCAAGCATTTCCATAAATTCACATCTTTCTAGTCTGTGCTCATTCTACTGCTTGTGTTCACTGTTCAGGGAAAAAAAAAAAACTAATCTAGTCTTTTCGCTCCGCATAAAAGTAGTGCATTGAATATTCTTAACTCGGTTGGAATGACTAAATTAAAACAAACAAACAAACAAACAAACAAACAAACAAAGAACCATTAAAACAATAGTTTTAGTACTTTTAATTTTCAACAATATAAAATATGTGCTACAGTGTTGCCAGGGATATAGGACTAGCCCTATTGTTTCCATATTATACATTTTTGGAGAGGTTAGCTGCATATTGTAACAGAAGTTAATTTGAAACAAAAAGAGGCTATATTTGTTGCTTGACTTGTGAACTGTACCATGTGTAAATGATTGATTTCAGCTCCATGTTGTCATATGGGTTTATTCAGCCAGGTGTAATATCTCGCAAGACCATAGGCATAATTTACACAGCAGATGCAGGGGACATGTGCCCCTCACTTTTTCAATGATGGGGAAATGTCCCCCTCACCTTGCAGGAGTACTAAAACTTGTATTTACTTCCTCTAGCGTTCAACGCTGCCTCAGGGGTCAGTTGTACTAAAGGGATCTGGTCCTGGATCCAGACTCCGATCTGAGAGGAGCTTCAGTGCTCTTCAAAGACTAAAGTCATGACTTCATAATTCCATGACTCAGAAGCCACTGAATAATATAGCTATTTGCCACACTCATCACTCATAACAACATTGTGCCAAAAATGCATTGTCTTTGGATCTATTAATTACACATACAAGGGATGCAATGTTTTGTTATACTTGTTTGTAACATATTTTATTATTTCAGATAAAATAATCTTCATGCATGCCCCAGCTATGGAAACTGTCCCCCCCCACACACACTTTTGAAACCACTTTTGAAACCACCACTACACAAGACTATCTATCAAAAGAAAATTCTCTTAACACTATTTCCAGAAATAATGTGTACAGTCTGTTCTGACGCCATCATATTTGACCAAAATGCTATAAATCCTATCAACTGTGCGTCATCAATCCTGTTTAATTTACACGTCACAGCCCACCAGATGTGTTATGTAACATCCTGTACACTCCAATCATTTTAGTATTTTTTCAAATTGCTTCCCACCCACCTTGTCTTTGTATTCCGGTGTGTTTGTTATATATACATCGAGTGAAGTTGGTGACTCTGTGAGTGCAATACGTTCCTTTAGAAATGCATAGATTAATTTGCTACACAAGGTAACGGTTGCGGTGACCAGCACTGGTATTTACATTTACTGGATCTGAGGACGACCCAACCCCCAGTGCATTATTTGTCAGGATCTTGCAAAATCCTGCAAAATTGAGACACCATTTCTCTACAAAGCATTCAGAATGTGAAAAATAACTTTTTTGAACAAAAGAAATAGGGACATTCCTTGATGAACTGGTAGAGAAGATTCAAGCCCAGGAATCTCATTACAGTAAGTTAGGTACGTTATATACACATACAAAAATGCTGTTGTGAAAAAATCTGTGGCAAGTGCTCCTTGGGAGAAATCCAAACACCAAGGTGGTCCCTATATTGAAAAAAGTTGGGACCGACTGGACTAGATCATTTCCACTCAACTGTCATACAAATTCCTTTTCAAACACATTTGAACATAAATAGAATTGCACATAAAAATAAATCACACGATAAATACATGATTCATTACATATACAAAATAATGCATTTATTAATTTTGTTTTAATATTTCGAAAGGTAAAGTTAACCACTATGATTACATTATTATAATAGGTAATAACAAAAATACAGAATTATATTAATTAAAGTGTATGTCATATTAAAAAGTGTTATTATTAATACGATGTGATTTATGTATGTAGCGTAGGCCTACATTAGCAACAAAAACTTTATGGAAAATTGACTTTTTAATAAAGAGTTTGACAATTTTTTTTAGGTTTAAAACTGTTTGCTGTATTTTGCAAATTTATGTTAACAAATTTAAAACAGCCGACAATTAGCCACAGTCTGATATACAGGGTGTTCAACGATTAAAGTTAACAGATAGAATATGCCAAGTCAACTGGCATGAACCACTCTTTTAATTTCAGAAATTCGCGAATGTAGGGAAGGCGATATCAACTTTTTCCACGACCTATCAATTTCTTGTGACACTGGCACCCAATACCTCTCAACCATGAAAGCCTCTACTCGTCTGGTTAGTAACTGTGGCGTTGCACATCGTCCATTCGGTCCTTGAAAGGCAGTGGAAACAGTTTGAATGTGAAGGAACATCAACAAGCTGCTCCATAGTCAACTGGAGATTGTAAGCACAAATAACTGCAGCGTAGCTATTACAATAAATGCTCCGTCTAAAGGAACAGCAACTTAGCTTAAAAGAACACCTTTTTGGCACCGATAGCAATTTGTTGCTAACCGATTAAAAACTGATACAGTACTGTTTTGTAACCTGATAACTCATCATCATTAAATCCAAATTAAAATGGTTTATTCAATCTTTTGAAAATGTACTTGTCATCGCAAGAGTAATCTGGAGCTGTTGCTGCATGTGTTTATGGGACGGATGCTGTGTTAATAACCTGTAATCTGGTGCGGGGTTGGGGAATTATAGATGGTGATAGACAGGTGGTAAGATGTAAAACACCAGACAGAGAGGCAGTGATATGGTTTGAACATACTGGTGTCTGTATATTTATTTTTTAATACACAGTTTTCTATTATTTAGCCTTTCAACAAGGCAGCAGATAAACCTTTCTTCTTTAAAGAAAATAATAAAACAAAACAAAATAAATGAAAATAATCTTCTTCTATAAATTGCCTCAGGACAGGTAAGCCGTTTTCCTGAGGTCTTTCCAAACAAACACAACCAAACGATAATAAGCAGTCTGTTAGTTCAGGTTCAAAAAAAGGGTTGTTTTACCGGGGGACCACCCAGCGACATCCGCAGCCATCCCACGTGTAGTGCACGCGCTTTATAAGGTTTTTGATGCCGACAAACTCCAGTGGAAACCTCTATTGCAGCGTTAGTACAGACTGCCAACCTGTCCCTGCTGTCCAAGGACGCTGTGTGCCCAACCACCAATGTCAGGGCACTGAGGCAATTCTAAAGAAGGCGTGCTAGTTCCCTTTCAGCATGACTGGGTAACTACAACAACGTCCTAGTGGCATACCAGGCACACCTAGTCAGGTCCTTTACAGACCTAGGTCCCTCTGTCCAACAACTGGATGAGCTCTGCCTCCAGAACGCTTTCCCGAGGCTTTCCAAGCTCAGTGGACAGGCTGTAGGCAGAAACCTGGCTGCACTGGTACCTGGCAGTTGTGGTTCTCTCAGGCCCGTGTGTCTGAGGGAGATAAGACTGCGCTGCTAGATGCTCCTGTCACCCCCGGACACACCTTCGGTCCTGCGGTGGATGACATGCTGCAGCAGTTTAGAGGAGGCCGGCATAAACTCAGGCACATTGCACCAAAGCGACAGCCACAGACTGCGCCACAGAAGAATCAGCCCTAGGGGTTTGCTGCCTCAGGCCCAGGGCCCTCTTTCACCTGGAACACTGGGATACAAGCACCACAGACACGTGGGTGCTCAACACTGTCAAACAGGGCTATGCCTTCAATTCCAACATGACCCTCCTCCATTCTGGACTGTGATAAAAAACATCAGTCACAGACCCACAGGCCGCTGCTGTGGTGGCTCAGGAGGTAGTGTCTCTATTAGAGAAGCAGGCAATTCGCATTGTAAACCTGTCAGACACCAACAACGGGTTCTCAAAGTACTTTCTGGTGCCAAAGCAAGATGGAGGCCAAAGACCGATCCTCGACCTCTGCTAATTAAACCTGTACCTGAGTCAGAGGTGGTTCAAGATGCTGACTATGCAACGGCTGTTGCGATACATTAGGCTAGGCGATTGGTTTACTATGGTAGACCTAAAGGATGCTTATTTCCACATCCCAATAAGACCGGCACACTAGAAGTACCTACAGTTTTTCAGAGGATCGCATACGAGTTTTGTGTCCTGCCGTTCGGCCTCTCTCTGGCTCCTCATGTCTTCAATGGCGCGACAGAGTAATCAGAAAGAATGCTTGCCTAAAGTTTTTCCAACTCAGCAGCAAACTGACAGTGGTGTTATTCCAGAGGCTGCTAGGCCTGATGGCAGCAACCTCTCAGATCCTCCCACTGGGCTCGTTACACATGCGCCCCTTACATGCCTGGTTCAACCACCGGGTCCCTGTACCCTCTCCGAACCGTCATCATCTGTTGACAGTGTCCCAACACTGTCTGCAGGCTCCCTCTTGAGAGAGAGAGAGAGAGGTGATCACAACGGACGCATCCAACTTGGGTTGGCGTGGCGTTTGGCAGAGCAGGGGAGTGCAGGAAGTGTAGCAACCCGCTTGGTAGGGACGCCACATCAATATTTTGGAGCTGCAGGCAGTTTTTCTGTCCCTGCAGAATTTTTTGGAGGAGATAAGAGGGAGACATGTGTTGATCCAGACGGACAATACATCAGTGGTGGCCTACATAAACCACCAAGGTGGTCTGCGGTCACCCAGCCTACATCGTGTGGCCCACAGGCTTCTGCTAAGCACACGAACACCTCCTCTTCATCAGGGCAGTTCTACTATTTAGCCTACTCAATACAAAAAAGTTCTCCCAAACTCTCTTTATATCCCATAACCCTTTGAGCGTGATGGAGCTGAGTATGTTGGTATATAGCATATCTTTGGATTGAGGGGAATTTCCTTGCATATAACAGTCTAATAGAAAAGAAAAAAGCCACACTATATCAAAAGAAATATGACATTATTAAGAAAGTTTATTCCAATCGGACTGCTGTTATGTAAAAGTTGAAATAAGTTATAATGCTAACTACAACATCAAGGAAATTGAACCTATAATAGATGGAGTAATGTCATGGCAAAATACATCAACTCAAAAATAATAACTCAATCAAATAGTATGTCAAAGGGGCATAACATTGTGGATATACCAGAGGAGATACATTTTGAGGGAGACTGGACATGTCCTTTTAAATTCCCAGTTCTTAATAAAATCAAGGAAATCAATTTAAATATTCTACAAAGGATTTACCCAACCAATCTAGAGAAGGCCATACTTTCTGAATATTTCCCATCAGTGCAGTTTTTGCAGCGGTTCTATTGAACATTTGTTTTCCACTTCTCTGTCTTTTAAGAATCAGTTGGATTACTTGATTAACTTTTTTATATTACAGGAAAGCATCATATCGACAAATGTAAACATAAAAAATAAAACCAAATACTGTGTATTTTATTAAAAAAGTGAAATATCATATGACAGCTTTGTACCTGTAAAAACAAGAACATCTGTAAAACTGTTCAACTGTATTACTGTTAGTTTTAATACATTTTGTAATACCCTGGTGATGTTTATCAATAAAAAATTAATTAAAACAATATATAGAATATTTTTGATTACAGAAAGTTGCGCAAGGTTATGTCACAAACGAGATCTTTACTGCTGAAGTCTTGTGAACATGAGCTACGTCTTTCAGACATGTTTCCAAGCAACAAAAAGAAAACCTATTTTTTGTTTAATCTGAGCTGCTTTTTAGCATGAGAATACGGTTTACCTACCCTTTTAAGTCGTACCATGTTTTGGCTGTGCACTTCCTATAGCATGAGGAAAGAGAGTGATGTGTGTACATCACATTCTCAAGACAATGGAGAGAGAACTTGAACTTTCTAAACTGCATGGAAACCCTTGCCATTAAAACTTGCTAGATGAAGCACCAATGATGGGAAACAATGATATGAATTCTACCAGGGTTGCTAATACCTATATATTTGGAAATGTATATTTATTAACACATCATTTTTATTTTTTTGTTAAATCTGATAATGTTGTATATAAGACCCTTTTTAACAAACCATTTATGTAGGTGACCTGTGTCTGTTGATGAAATGTTCAAAGCCAAAAGGATCATGGTGTCAAGTGTTCACTGGAAAAGATGGTACTCAGAAACCAAGATGTGTCTGTCCTAAAACATGTCCAAGGTATGTGTGTATCAGTGCTGTTAAAATGGTGTGTCGGCAACTACTTGGGACTGGTTGGAAAAACAGCATAAATATAACAGCAATATACAGCATATAAATTATGCAAGGGGTATATTTGGCTGCCCCTCAAAAATAAAGAATTTCTGAAAAAGTTATTTTTTCATATTAATAGTAGTACTGTATTTCGTGTTAAATGTAAAAATGTCACATTTTTCATTTTTTGTCAGTTTTTCGTAAAGTATATGTTAACGTAACATTATTCAGCAGGTTGCACTCGACTTTATTTCTATAGGGTGATGCAAAACCTTTGGCCATAGCTGTACTGTACTTGTTATAAAAGAGAGCAGTTTATGTTAAATAAATGCTTGAACATCTTCTGCTGAAAAACACATAATAGTAGTAGCTTTCAGATAGATATTGACTAAGCCTTTTGTTAGTTTTTGTTACAGATGATTTTAGAGCATATGAAGGCAAGACACAATGCACTGGCTACAGTCAGACAGTCATAAACACTTCCTGCCATTCAGTCCTTTTCTGAAATGCTGACAGACATTGTTGTGCAGATTTGAGAGGTCTGGATTACTGTTCTCTGGTGGATAAGTTAAGGCCACCACACTCATTTCACTAGTGAGACAGATTTTAACACAATAAAACTAAATGGAGTTTCCCAAGTCACATTGATTTGGTATTTAAAGTAGTGAAGTATTTCAATACCATGATGTTTTATGGTGTCTTTGCTGGTACATTTTTTTTTTTTACAATTAACAGAATTTATTTTTTATTCTCCAAGTGAGCCACACCCTGTTTGCAGTAATTATGGGCGCCAGTATGACAATGAATGTTTGCTGCACAAAGAAGCCTGCCGGAAACACAGACAAATCACTGTTTCTTATCACGGAGAATGCTTAGGTAAGGAGCATGTTTACTGTACTTAGACAAATCACTGTTTCTTATCATGGAGAATGCTTAGATTAGGAGCATGTTTACTGTACTTAGGGCTAATGTTTTTACTGTTTGAGACCAACCCAGCAAGAGAATACTCTGTCTTGCATTTACCTATTGTCGATGTTAAGAATATATGTAAATACAAATAAGCTGCATTTATAGTATATAAATAAAAGTTGTGCCTTGTCTACTGTAGAGTACATTATTCAGCCTAATTATTATTATTATTATTATAATTATTTATTTCTTAGCAGATGCCCTTATCCAGGGCGACTTGCACTCAAAAACAAAAATACATTTCAAGAATCACAGTACAAGTAATAATACAATTAAGAGCAAGATAAAATACAATGACTTCGGTTCTAACAAGTACAAGTATGACAAAATATGATTCAATAACGGAACAGATAACAGTGTCAGTGATAGTTACATCAGGATATAATTAAATACAAAATACTACAGATTTAATAACACTTGACAGATTACAGTACTCTAAAGTACAGGATTAAATGGAGTAAAATAGGGAGCAGATAAGAGCAAGTAAAGCGCATTTAAGTAAGAGTGATAGTGTCCAGGAGCTGGAGCAGACAGGTGGCGGACGCAGGGAGGCCAGCCAGGAGAGAGTTGCAGTTGTCTAGGCGGGAGAGTACCAGGACCTAGACCAGAAGCTGGGTGGCATAGTTGGTGAGGAAGGGTCGGATTCTTCGTATGTTGCTCAGGATGAATCAGCAAGTGCGTGCCAGAGATGTGCTGGGAATAAGAGAGGCAGGGGTCCATGGTGACCCCAAGGTTCTTAGCTAAGGAGGAGGGAGAGAGTGTGGTAGATTCCAGAGGAATGGAGATAGAGAAATCAGAGGGGGAGGATGGAAACAAAAGGGGGTCAGATTTAGAGAGGTTGAGTTTGAGGTGATGCGCGTGCATCCTGTAGGAGATAGCAGACAGACAGGTAGAAATACGGGAGGGGATGGTGGAGTCAGAGGTGGGGAAGGAGAGGAAAATCTGAGCATCATCAGCATAGAAATGGTATGAGAAACCAAAGCATGCGATGAGGGGGCCCAGGGAGCGGGTGCAGAGAGAGAACAGGAGAGGACCCAAGACTGACCCTTGGGGGACTCCTGTTGAGAGAGGGCAAGGTGTGGATGTTGCTCCACGCCAGGTTACCTGGTAAGTGTGGTTGGAGAGGTAGGAGGAGAACCAGAGCAGTGCCAGAGATTCCCAGGTCAGCGAGAGAGGATAATAGAATAGAGTGATCGACAGTGTCAAAGGCTGCAGAGAGGTCGAGGAGAATTAGGACAGAGGAGAGAGAGGCAGCTTGAGCAGCTTTAGTGAGTTAGTGACAGACAGGAGGGCGGTTTCAGTGGAGTGAGCAGAGCGGAAACCAGATTGGAGAGGGTCGAGCAGAGAGTTGTTGGACAGGAAAGCAGAGAGCTGGTGGTGTACAGCCCGCTCGAGGGTTTTGGAGAGGAAGGGTAGGAGGGAGACAGGACGGTAGCTCTGGAGGGAGGTGGGTCGAGGGTAGGTTTTTGAGGAGGGAGTGATAGAGGTTTGTTTGAAGGCAGAGGGAAAGAGACCAGAAAGGAGAGAGGTGTTGAGAAGGGAGGAGATGAAGGGAAGTAGAGCAGGAGCAGCAGCTTGAAAGAGGTGAGTAGGGAGGGGGTCCAGGGAACACGTGGTGGGTTTGTGACCCTGGAGCAGGGTGGAGAGGTCAGAGTCTGAGAGTGGAGAGAAGGTGGAGAAGGAGGGTGAGTTAGTAAGGGATGCAGTGGGTGTAGGGGTTGGTGCGGGAGGGGTTGGTGCGGAGGGGTGGGGGGAGGAGAGGTGTTAAAGAGTTTGCAGATATCTGAGATTTTAGAAGAGAAGAAAGAGGTTAAATCATCAGAGGAGATAGAGGAGGGAGGAGAAGGTAGAGAATAGTTTATGTGGGTTGTTAGTGGAGACTTGGATTATAGATTTATAAGAAAATTTAGCAGAGGAGAGAGGAGAAGAGAGACCGGTCTAGGGCAGCAGGGAGTTTGATTCTCTTCCATTTCTTTTCAGCAGATCGCAGTGTGGTTCTTGCTGAGTGGAGCACAGAGGAGAGCCAGGGTTGGGGAGGGGAGGGGCGAGCAGGTCGGGAGGTGAGGGGACAGAGGGAGTCGAGGGAGGAGGTGAGGGAGGAGAAGAGGGTGGAGGTAGCAGAGTCTACAGAGAGTTGGGAGAAGGAGTCGATGGGAGGGAGGTGACAGAGAGCGGTGGAGGCAAGGACAGAGGGGGAGAGAGAGCGGAGGTTACGACGAGAGATGACAGTGGGGGTAGGAGGAGATGTGATGGTAGAGACAGAGAAAAAGAGATGAAATAGTTATCAGAGAGGTCCAGGGGGGTGACAGAGGGTGGAGGGGCAGTAGGCGCTGGAGAAGGTGAGGTCCAGTTGACGGCCAGCTTTGTGGGTAGGGGGAGATGGAGAGAGACAGAAGTCGAAGGAGTGAAGGAAAGGGAGGAATCCGACAAAGTGGCTGGGGTTGGAGAGATGGATACTGAAATCACCTAACAGGACAGTTGGGGTAGACATAGAGGGGAGGGAGGAGAGTAGATAGTCGAGTTCATCGAGAAAGTGAGCGAGAGGTCCAGGGGGACGGTACAGTACAATTAGCAGGAGTTGACAGGGAGAGGTTAGTTGGACAGCATGAAATTCAAAGGTGTTAACAGAGAGTGAGAAGAGGTCGGAGGGGACAGAAGAGTAAGGAGGGAGAGAGGAGAAGACCAGTCCCACCTCCCCTCCATGATGGTCATTTCTTTAACAATTAAGCAACACATAAATATTGTGATATCAGTTAATATATTGGTTTATATAATTCTACTTTTTTTTAATTAAACTTAAGTCACACTCAGTTGTACATACATAGACTGTTTATTCAATTGTGATCAAACTTGTTAAGACATTCTTTAGCACAAGTTATTCAGTCTGTCAGAATTAGAGGGAATATGGTTATCCCTGTCTGTCTGTCTGTCCTAAGTCACACTTAGATTTTTATATCTACTGCATCTGGAAAAGCTCTTACAGTATCTAATAGTGATTCATAAAAATAGGTATATGGTATGAAAATACTGTATGGCAAAAATATGTTTATTTCATTTTTTATTTTAATTTTGATTGGTTGTTTTTGTAAGCGTTTTATATATTTGTGGCAAAGTGGCTGCTGATTAAGAACAGATGCAGAGGTGATGCAGTGCAGAAATAATCACAAGTGAAAACTGTAATCCAATTTTGAAATGTTATTTTTATTATTATACAAATCCTGGTCTGGCAACCAAACAATAATCCTCTGGCAATACACCCCTGGTGTAAAGCTCGGCAGGAAAATAATAATAATGATTTGTAAACAAAACAAATAATAACACGTTATCTGCTCCCACAATACTCCTAACACAAATCACCAGTCTGGGTGCGTGCAGTAGTGCTCAAGGTGGGTGATAACAAATAACAGTGACTGTGGTGTTGTTGTTCCGGGTAGTGCTGGCCCAAGGCGACAGCTCCGGAGACGTGTTAGCCGTCTAGTGAATTTACAAACAAAAGACAATTACTAACAGTGCTACAAACAAACAAAACACTCACAAATACTTTTTTACTTTTTGGGAACTCTCCCGGTCCTTCCAGTTTAGTGCATCTCTGAACCTAAGCAAAGGAACTGATTACGAGCCTCCGTCTCCATTTATGCTGTCACGCAAGACCACTTAGTAAACTAATGCAGCTGCCTTTACAATCAGCGGCTGCTACATTGTTTACCTTCCGGGTCAATACATTCTTGCATCAGAGACTCGCCTTCTTCCAGACTGGCCTCGACCAGGGAAAGAACTACCAGTCCAGCCTGTCAAAAGAACTCTGTCCTCGCTGCTTAGCTCCCTCACAGGTCTGGAGGGAGATTTACAACCAGAACTCATTATATTTCTGTCACATATCCCACCGCTCAGAGTGGAGCCGAAGGAACACTCGGCTGAATCTATCTTTCCCAAAACTCCCCCCTCCTGGGAAAAATAATCCGCATTTTGATGGTCTTTCCCTGCACAGGGTACCATATGGTACATGAAGGGCTGCAACGCCAGATACCACGAGTTATCCGGGCATTGCTGTCCTTCATTGTGCTTAACCACTTGAGTGGGGCGTGGTCTGTGACAAGATCAAATGAGTGTCCCAGCAGGTAGTATCGTAAAGAGTGAATAGCCCATTTAATGGCCAAACACTCCTTTTCAACTACGGAGTAGTTGCGTTCCCGAGGTAGCATTTTTTTTTACTGATGTACAGTATCAGGTGTTCTACTCCATCTACCTTTTGAGACAAGACAGCACCGAAACCCACATCCAAAGCGTCAGTGTGGAGGATGAATCTTTTGGTGAAATCTGGTGTGATAAGAGTGGGGGCCTGGCAAAGTCTACGCTTAATAGTATCAAACGCCCCCTGACACTCAGCTGACCACTTAATTAAATTTGGAGCACTCTTTTTTTGGTGAGGTCAACTAAAGGGTTAACCACTGTGGCATACTCGGAGATAAAGCGCGGTAATAACCGCTAATCCCAGTAGTGACCTCACCTGAGTCTTGGTTTTGGGGATCGCTGCGTCAACCAAAGCCTGGATTTTAGTGACTACAGGTCTCACCCTTCCATTCCCCATTAAAAATCCCAAATATTGAGTCTCTGTCTTGGCAAACGCACATTTTCTCAAATTAGCTGTCAGCTAGGCTACCCCTAGAGACTGAAGGACGGCTGCAATCCTAGCCAAATGCTCTCGCCAGGTGGAGCTGTAAATGACCACGTCATCAATATATGCTGCTGCATATTCATGATGTGGGCGTAAAACCTGGTCCATCAGTCTCTGAAAGGCAGCGGGCACACCATGTATCCCAAACGGCATGGTTTTAAAGTGAAACAGCCCCTGTGGTGTTGAAAATGCGGTTTTGTCTCTAGAACTGCGGGTTAAAGGGATCTGCCAGTATCCCTTCGTTAGGTCCAAAGTGGAGATAAACCTCGCCTTACCCAGTCTGTCTAAAAGTTCGTCGACCTGAGGCATAGGGTACGCATCGAACTTGGCAATAGCGTTTACCTTCCTGAAATCCACGCAGAAGCGGTTGATGCTATCTTTCTTAGCCACTATGACAATAGGACTGCACCACTCGCTCTTGGAAGGTTCAATCACCCCAAGCTCGAGTATATCCCATACCTCTTTGCGACTGCCACTTCGTCGACTTTCTGGGTTCCGGTAAGGTCTCTCCCGCATGATGACACCTGGTGGAGAGATAATGTCAAATTCAACCAAATTAGTTATGCTGGGCAAGTCAGAAAAAACATTGCTGAATTCCTCAATAAGCTTACGCAGCTCCGGTTGCTGGTCTGGAACCAGTTGTTCCCCCATCGGAATGATTTTTGTGCTACAAGTCTCTGGACAGGGTCCTAAATCATCCTCTATGTTGCCTGGGGCTATAAACAAGACCTCCCTTGCCTGCCAGGGCTTTAACCCTTTGCGGTCCATTTATTAATTCTGTGTCAGGCTCGCCAGGTCTAATTAATTTTTACACGCCAGTTAATTTTAGACGCTGTTTAAAAGTATTTTTTTCACAGTCAAGCGGGTTTAAATGGCCTTGCATATCAACAAAGCACTCACTAGGGATCTCCAGCCCCGCCCACCCTTTCGCTTGCTATCGCCACATATGCTACCAAATAAAAATAATAATAATAATAGTCGCATATACCGATCAATCGTCTCCTGATGACTCGCTTTATCACCAAACTCCTCAATAATGCAATCCAAGTCATTATTTTATTACTATAACATCTCAAAAAGCTCTGCAAATGTCCGCGATAGTCTCTGTGCGCTGATACTGTACTCCCAGCTTGTTTCCATACGACCGCCCCATCTGATGAAGGGGCTAGTATGACTATTCATGAGATACGCCTTTTTTTTTTTTCTTTTTATCGGCTTGTCTCGGCTCCTTTCGTTCCCACTCGCCATTGAATGGTTTTCTCGGCTTTTTCCGTTGAAAAACCGACTTTTTTGCGTTTTTTGCGTTTTTAAAATGATGTCGGACAGGGTCCGACAAAGGACCTGGTGGGAATAATTGCAATGTCAGACCCAGTCCGACAATGGACCGCAAAGGGTTAATAAATTGACATGATAAATTTCATGTTCATTACGGCGAGCGGGCTGTCTAATTTCATAATTAACCTTTCCTTTAGCCCAAATCACTTCATATGGCCCCTGCCATTTAGCACATAACTTGGATTCTGAAGAGGGAAATAGCAGCATTACCTTGTCTCCTGGTCAAAAGGTTTGAATTAGTGCATTTTTGTTGTTATGCTGCTGTTGTCAGTGCTGAGCCGATCTGAGGTTGTCCTGGGCCAAACGACCGACCAAATCTAGGCAATCTCTTAGTAGGAGCACATGCTTCATTACATTTTTGTGCTCTTCCCACCCCTCTCTCAACAGATCGAGGATGCCGCAAGGCTGTCGGCCGTACAAGAGCTCGAAGGGGAGAACCCTGTCGAACTCTGCGGCACCTCTCTCACTGCAAAAGGAGGTAGGGAAGGAGCTTATGCCCAATGTTTTCGCTTTTGCGTTCCAAACCATCTCAGCATCGACTTCAAGGTCTGATTAAAACGTTCCACCAAACCGTCCGTCTGTGGATGATAAACAGACGTCCTGATGGGACGTATTTTTAATATTTTATATACCTGCTGTAACGTTTTAGACTGAAAGTTGGTTCCATGATCAGTCAAGATCTCCTTAGGGATCCCTACTCTAGCCATAATCTGTACTAACTCGGTGGCTATTGCAGCGGCACTAGTGGACCTCAATGGAACTGCCTCTGGATATCGCATTGCCTAATCTACCACCACTAATATATGCGTATACCCAGAGTCAGAAGGTAGCAGATGGCCCACTATGTCCCTTGCAATGCGTTCAAAAGGAGTGGAAATAATCAGCAGTGTAACCAAAGGGACGGGCGACTCGACCGGCGCTACTCGCTGGCAGTCTGGGCATGTGGCTACATATTTCGACACATCAGTATGAAGACCTACCCAATAGAATCGAGCCAATATCCGCTCCCTTGTCTTGTCAGCTCCGAGGTGCCCCGCAAAAGGAATATCATGCGCCAGCCTCATGACCTTGGTCCGACAAAATGGGGGAACCAATAATTGTGTTACAGGCTGTCCTGTGCCCACTGCAAGATTTACCCTATATAGTAATTGCCCCTTGATACTGAAGTGTGGATATACTAGCGCCCCAGTGCCATCAACATCCTTACCTTTAATAGACCGGACCTGCCCCCAAGCTTGCACTAGTGATGGGTCGTTATTTTGGTCCCACACTATGTCCGCGCTTGAGTACCACATGTCAGGTATATTGAGAGGGGCCGGAGTAGGATCTGCCCTGAATGGGCCAGTAACCTCGCCCTCTCGGTCACACTGGTGTTTGACTGGTGTTTGTTACCATTCAAGCACTCTCCCACCAGACCCCAGCCTTGTCTCAGTGATGCTGCCTCCCATTTTGCGGTCCTTCTCTCTTTAGTTGTTTTTCTAGGATGGAAAATAGGAGAAAACATTTCGGCGTGAAAAGGAAACACATCACCAATTCGTTCCTTTTTCTGCCACGTTTAGGTGTGCGGCTGGGACTGCCATTATTTGCATTCATTCTTTTAATTTTGGCCAATCTCGGCCCAGAATAACTGGATGTGGCAACCTTTCTGCCACCCCTACCACCAGGTGACGTTTTATCGGTCCTACCGATAAATATACTTTTAGTGTGGGGTATGCCGCCGTGTCTCCATGGATACAGGAGATGGCCACCTGACCTCGTGGCCACCACTACACACCGCCCAAGAGAGCTGTTCTAATTAAGGTTTGCTCACATCCTGTGTCCACTAATGTGTGGGTTTTCACATTGCCTAAAACAACATCAATCATACAAGGCCCCTCCCAACCATTTTCCCCGCGCTTACCTATCTCAGGTGCCCAATTACACAAGACCACGTCACACTCCATGGCAGCGGGGCATGACCTGGCCAGATGTCCCTGTTGGTTGCACCTAAAACAATATCGGACAGTGAGGCCCCTCTGAAGAGGGCCCAAGATTTAGCCAACCCTCTAGTAGAGTGCTCAGCTACTCTCCCAGGTGGGGGTAAGCCAGCACTGTCATACGCTGCAGAGACTGTATCCACAATCCAGTGGGACAGTCGCTGTTTTGAGAGGGGCTGTCCTAGGGTCCGTAAACTGTGACAAACAAAGAGCTGGTCAGAATGATGCAGGGCTCTTGTTCTAGCCATGTAACATCTCAGCGCCTATACTGGGCAGAGGAAGTTCAATCTCCTATTCTCCTCAGAAGCAAACGGAGATGGCTGGAAAGACTCTAGTTCCACAGACTGATTCATGCGGAAGGCTGTAATCACCTTGGGGTGGAAAGCAGGGTTTGTATGCAGTGACACCCTGCTGCCATCGTCCCAAATACACATACAGTAGCTGTGCACCAACAGCGCCTGCAGCTCACTGACCAGCTTTATAGAGGTGATAGCCAAGAGGGCTGTCTTCATAGACAGATGCTTCAACTCTATGGAGTGTATAGGCTCAAACGGGGCCTTCGTGAAAGCCTCCAGTACAACAAATGGAGATTATATAAAGGGGCATTCAGAACAGAAAGGAGGCACTTTTTTACACAGAGAATTGTGAGGGTCTGGAACCAACTCCCCAGTAATGTTGTTGAAGTTGACATCCTGGGATCCTTCAAGAAGCTGCTTGATGAGATTCTGGGATCAATAAGCTACTAAGAACCAAACGAGCAAGATGGGCTGAATGGCCTCATCTCGTTTGTAAACTTTCTTATGTTCTTATGTTCTTAACATCAAGGCTCCATTCGGGGAGAACGGCCTTCCTGGAAGGTCGTAACCACCGAGCACCCTTCAAAAAAATGGGTCGCTAGTATATGAGCACCCGGGACACTGAGTCAATGGGGACATGGCATGCAGATATGGCTGCTAGGTACACTTTCAACATAGCGGTGGATCGACCCGCCAGAAACTGCAAAATAGTTGCTATAGGGCAATAATTGGGGTCATGACCAATTTTGAAAATACTTCCACATATGGTGTATAATGCCCCTGTGGATGAGGCCCTAGTATTCTGCAGTGTACTGACAACTGCGTCTGAGAGCCCTAAGGCGGACAGACGGTCCCGTTCAGGGGCCAGACCCACAGTTGGAGTCTGCCTGGTCCTGGGTGCCAGAGGGTGCCTTGTGCCTGACTGAGGAGATCCATGTGCAGCAGGATCTCCCAGGGCTGGCCTTGCAGCAGCTGGCAGAGGCTTGAAAACCAGAATCTCCTGGGCCATCTAGGGGCCACCAGGAGAACTGTCACCTTGTCTCTCCTGACTTTCTCGAAGAAGGCAGGGAGCAGCTTTGGGCCACTGGTGGGCTGCTCTCAGCTCCCACGCATTTATGTGCCGGGATGTCCAGCGATCCGACCAGGGTCTATGAACTCCTCTGCCTGCCCAGACTGCCCCCCAACCAGAGGTGGATCCGTCTGTCATCACCAATTGATGGTTGTGTATCACTCCCATCCTTACGCCTTCGTTCAGGTGAGAGGCTTGCCTCCACCAGCGTAGAGCTTCCCAGCATAGGTGAGACACGGTCAGCCGACGGTGTCTGTCGCACTTGGGGTGTAGCCGAAAGGCACTGAGCCACACTTGGATCGGGCGCATGTGGAGTAACTCTAGTTGGGTGGCTGATGAAGCTGCGGCCATCAGACCCAATAGTTTAACACAACACCAATTATACTGTGAACCCTTGTTGAACAGGCAGCTACTCTGTCGCCCGACAGGTAGGCTCGCATCGTAAGGGAATCCAGCTGGAGACCCAAGTAGACCGTACTTTGCACCATTATTAATTGGCTCTGGCTTCGTTGAGGGTAAGACCCAGCCTCAAGAGATGCTTCGTCACAATTGCTGTGTGGGCCACTGCTCCTTTCTGCTACTGGGACAGATGGACCAGTTATCCAGGTAATTCATCACCCTGATACTTCCTGTGCGCTGGACGAATAGGGATGTGGAATACGCATCCTTTTGGTCCACTGTGATAAACCATTGGCTCGGCTCGACAGCCTGGCGAGTACGGCGGATACCAACGTCTCGTTCTGTCCCGTACCAGAGTACAGGAAGGGAGCATTGAGGCTACCTGCCGAGATGCCTTGTGTTCTATAAGAACGCTGCAGCAATTCTTCAACTGCTGGTCCAAAGGAATGGTCAAGGAAGGAGCCACCTTCCCATGAGGCCGCGATCGAAATCGCATCATGGTCCTCCTCAGCAATGCTGACATCCGGTTCTGTAACATCCGGGGCGACCACTGGTGCAGGCGGGGTCAGCTCCAGGGCCAGTGTTATCAGCTGAGCTGGGGCCAGAGCAAGGGCTTGAGCCTGTTGCTTTGCCAGGGGCTCCCAACACCGCTTACGTCTCAGACGTACCAGCAGGGGATGTTGTGCAGGACGTGCAAGCGTGAACTTTGCCATGCTTGATGTCTGCACAGCCCCAAGGCTGTTGTTTAAACACCGGAGGGTGTAGACCTGTGTATAGAAGCACTCAGGCACCAAGGGTGCAGAAGCACCGAGGACAATGAGTGAGGTAGAATACAGTACTGGTGCACCGAAGAATCGGGGCACCGAGTGCTATTGACGTGCTGTGGTGCTAAGCACCGAGCATCTAAGCACCGAGGGCACGAAAGCACCGGGAGGCGCCTAGCCTAAACCACGTGTGGTCAACACAACCCGGGGTAGCGCATAGCATACACTGGGGTGGATACACAAGCTCGAGTGGCAATCAGGAGAGCAGTACAGGGGAGCGCATGGTGCTGCACCACGGTGCGGTGCAGTGCAGTGCAGAGAGAGAGAGAGAGAGAGAGAGCGAGCTGTTTCACACAGTCTCGATCACAGTAACTGGACAAAGGTGTCTAGTCTGGACTACGTGCAGTCACACGACCGGGGCAGCTCGCAGCCTACAGCAGAGTGGAGCACCATCTACAGGCAGAGGGCATCGAGGCACCACGTGCACCGTGTACCCGAGGGTGCTATGCGCACTGAGGTACTACACATCTGCGTACCGAGCATTGTGCGCACCGAGCACTGCATGCAACGAGTGCACCGAGCACCGCGGGCACTGGGTACTGTACGCACCGGGGCGCTATGCGCACCAAGGGCACAGAGCACCGTGCGTACTGTGTGCACCAAGGCACCAAAGCACCGGGGGGCAGCTGAAGCAGCGGTGCCTACCCTAAGCGTGTGTAGTCACACACCTGATCAGTGTGGCGTGAATACCAGGGGACACAAGAGGCTGAAGCTGCAACAGGTGAATCTGTGGACGGAATACAACACAATAATACAATACAAACAATATTACTGGGGAACACGCTGCTGTTGATTTTTCGAAGGCCCGACGCACCGAGGTGGGCGGGCTGAGGCAGCCGGCAAGGTCTACTCTACAGCGGGTCTAGTAAAAATACAGCCCCTGGAGGACAAGGCCTGCTGTGTTTTTTTTTTTTTAACCTAGCTGCTGCACAACACAGGCAGCGGGAATACCGCATGCCCACTGCTGATGTGCCAGCAAGGGTATTTAGTCAACAACAATAACAAATATATATGTTTTTATATATATTTAAACTGCCACTTGGCAGCCAGCTGAGTCGGTTGACAGCGGGGGTAAGGCAGAGCTAGCCCCAGTGGAGGACGTGCTCCCTCACGAGTGAAGGCTGGAAAAGGCACTCACTCCTTTAAATCAGTACTGCGCAGGCAGTCGACTCACATACCACAGATAGGAAAGCAGCAGACTGCAATGCGAGCGCATGCAGGTTGCTGAAGAAGAAAGAAGAAATAGGCTGAATCAGGAGTCACTGATTCCGTGAAAGCGGCAGCCAGCTTTCAGCCTGAAAGGCAAGGGAACTGCAGTTGACTCAAAAGCTCTTTTTCACAATACGCTCAGATACCAACACAGAGGGTCTTACCTTACCGTCTTGAGAGGCAAAAAGAGACATGGCTTCCGTGAAATGACGGTTTTAACCCCTTTGTAGGCGGGACAAAGGGCGTCATCACAGGAAGGGGCTGCTCTGGTATAGAGCGCAGAAAATACCTACCAATCGGCAGGCATATCCCATACATATTGTTTTGGTGGTTGTCTTCGAATTGAAAGGGAACATTTGGCCACAGCTGTATATGCAGAGTAAGTATATGCAACTCCTTAGCCGCAACCTTGGGGAAGAAGATAGTGGGTTCCTGTACAACTTTTGCCAATATGTCCTAGGTATTCCTGGAATGGTACCATCTGCAGTCATTGCAAATCACAAATCTGGTTGCAAGCAGGTCATAACTGATGGAGCCCTCAGAGGTATGAAATGTATTGCGACACACTACAGATGTACTACAGTGGCCTAAATAACAGAAACCTGCACACACTAAAACTGGGCTTCTAAATAATATACTATGTGTTTTGTGGTACAATAAATCTTCTTCTTCTGTAATTTCAACATAAGCGGGTTTACAGTGTACTATATGTGTCTTTGTATCAGCTAAACAAGCACCATGCTCAAAGGAGGACTTTGCTGAATTTCCTTTCCGGCTGTTGAACTGGTTCCTGCATCTGAGAGAAATTGATGAATTTGGTGTAGTTAACGACACAACTACCCAGGAACTGATGACCAAAAAACAGAGAAAAGAGCTTGCCAAGGTCAGTGAGAACATAAAATTGTTACAAATCCATGCCATTATTGTAACAATACAAGCAAGAAATAAATAATAATAATAGGTGAAATAGTCAGGCAGTTTTAGTTCTGTGTGTGTGTGCTAAAGCTCTTCCGTTTTGTATTTGTTTTGTGATGAGAAAAGCAGATGTCTTCTTGCTGTTTAATAATAAAAATGTTCTCAATGCATGTATTATTACTATTTATAATAATATGTGCATTTGTAGTTGAAGTGTATTGTGAAGAGTCTACACATTGTTTTTAGTTTGTATGCATTTATAACTGTTGATTATTACCTGCCCAATATTCAATTAGAAATTGGTTGGTGATTGATGAATAGCGTGTCAGTTGTTATAAAGGAAGCTGAATAACTGTGTGTTTGAATCTGCAAGAACAGTTCAAGACACTGGTTCTATTTATTGATCTAATTAGTAGAAATGTAAATGTAATAGAAAATGTGCTCTATATACAAAGCAAACTCTTGGGTTTAAGAATATGTTTTATTATTATTTATTTCTTAGCAGACACCCTTATCCAGGGCGACTTACAATTGTTACAAGATATCACATTATTTTTTACATACAATTACATTATTTTTTACACATTATTTTTACATACAATTACCCATTTATACAGTTGGATTTTTACTGGAGCAATCTAGGTAAAGTACCTTGCTCAAGGGTACAGCAGCAGTGTCCCTCACCTGGGATTGAACCCACAACACTCCGGTCAAGAGTCCAGAGCCCTAACCACTACTCCACACTGAAACTTCTCTAGACTGTTTTGGCATTTAACAGAAATTACAATATAAGCAGACTATTTTATGAATAGGACACAATTGACAACTGATATACAGTATTATGATGAGTTTTGGTTTTTTCAGTTTTTTTCAGTTTTTTGTTGTTGTTGGTTTTAACAGTGGCAGTTTGAAGTCCTTGATATAAACAAAGATGGCACGCTAAGTCAGAGAGACCTCATGGAGTTCCGTTATCGCCTTATGCCTCTAGAGCACTGTGCTGGAGAGTTTTTTAGGTGAGCAACAAGCCAGTGTCAGCATGTCTTAAAAACTTGATATATTTGGTAATTTTGCAAACTTTGCCCTGTGATGCTTTAAAATGGGTTTGTCACTTTGCTTTCTTTTATATTACTATTACCATGAGGTTCAGGTGTTCCTAAAGAACTACTGATGTACCTGATAGAAAATGTCTTTTTTAGTCTTGAGTGCTTCTAAAATGTATTCTATTCATTGTTGATAATGAATATGTAACTGCAACAACTCGACTTTGCAGGCGGTGTCATGGTAAATGACTCAAGATTATTGAAATCTAAATTATCTATAATTAGCTTCACTCTGGCCATCTAATGATACAAAAAAATATGTATTAGATCTCTGCACAGTTGAGAGGATATAGCACTTGCACAGTCAAATTGCAGTAATTCTGTTTGAGACTGAACAAAGGACAGATTCTTATTACTGTGGTTTGCCTTAACAAAATAGGCACAGTGGCCCAAATGTATCAAATCTTTCTTCCAGTGTACAATTTGCACAATTTGTAAGAAAATATAAATTGGCTTGTTAAATTACTGTAATTAATCTGAAAACCTTTAGTTCAAAATTAATCTGATACTGCTGCATTCCGGAGAATATTAAAAACAGGGAGCCAAGTGGTACTGCTAGCTAATTCATTAGCCATACATGCCTTGCACTTCTAGCTCAAGTGAAATCTCAAAAAACCCACACATGACAGGTAATACACCAGGAAACACTGTAACGTTTATGGAAAGTACATTTAATACCAATATTTCTTAACTAGTGACTCACCAGTTAATCTATTGTCCAGAAAATGCTACACGCATCTCAAAACATTAATTGAGTTTCAGTACAACAGGCATAACATAGCTATTGCATAATTTAATTTATTCATCTGTTAATCCCAATAAAATTATTTTAATGTATTTGTCCATCTAACTCGTTAGACTGCTGCCCCATTTATACTTTTGTTACTATGGTTACAGGTCATGTGATGCCAATGGAAAACAAAATGTCAGGTTAGATGAATGGATTTACTGTCTTGTGAAAAGGTCAGAGAAGTGGTATGAGGAGTTTATGGGTAAGTGACTTTGCTGGACAGTGTTAAGGTTTGAGCTGAACTTATCGCAGAGGTTCGCCTCAGGTAACACTTAAAATAGTTCAAATACACAAAACATCTATTGTAGTGTGATGTGCTAAGACTTACCACCTATTACCAGTATAAAAGTTTTGCTTACATTCATACAGTGGCACTAAACATTTTAAGTTTCAGGGCTGGCATAAGCTGCTTAGTGATATATCCCAACCCATAAAACATTATAAACAGCCCTCCCAACCCATGAAACACTACAAACAGCAATTACAAACTAAGTTAATATTTTAAATGGCTCACTTTGGCTAACTTCCAATTCCATGTATAGTGTCAAACTCAAATTACATGTAAGTAAATGTGTATACTGTATGTTAAACATTAGCTGACATAATTAAACATGTGCAGTAAATAGTGTAAGTTAAATGTAATTTTAAAACTGGAGTCATTAAAACACAGTTTGTGTTACAGTTGTGTTACTGATTTATAATTGAGCTGTTGTAGTTTAAGAGAGTGATATGTGGTGCAGTGCTTGCACAGACAGTGGAGGAGTTATGGGGATGCCCTTATTGTAGTACAAGCATGTAGTCAGTTTGTTACTTTGGCAGCTTCAAACTTGCAAGAATGTCAGTTCATATTCCTGTTTGTAGAATCGGAAACGGCATAATCAAGTTACTGAATATCCAGGAGACACAAGAATAAACGTTACCTAGACTGGTTTCACAAACATCTGTCTGGAAATGGTTTTCTTTCACCGATTGGCCGGCTGCAATAGCATTATGTTAATATTGTACTTTGTATTACTTGTAATTGTCTTTAAATACAATTTCATATCACTAGCAAACAAGGGTGATTCATTGATTTAATAGATTGGACGATTAATCGACCAATAGAAAATGTCAAGATTAAATATATGTATATTGTGCATTTGATAGGTAATGAATTAAACTCTAGGGACACTCTTGTACAATGGAATTTGTAACTAGTAGAGTAGTGCATTGGAAATCATTGAGAATATTTAAACAAAAAGTATGACTATCAATGGAAATCCACTGTTGTGTAGAAGAAGGTTTTATGAAAATATATTTTCTTAAACAGAACTAAATTGCCACCTGTAAACCAGAATAATTGTTTTTTACTGCAAAGAATTTTCAATATAATTGCCTTTTTTATTTCTTAATGTCAGAATGGTTCAGTGCAGAGTTCTAAATGCATTCAAAGGGAATATGACAGCCCTACAAACACACACAGTGGTGATCATTAATGCCCACAATCTATTTTGCTTTCATTTTACAGCAAGGAAAATGGGACCGAAGGAGATATGGCTCAAACCAAAACTAAAGGTCTAACTGCAAATCATCTACCAAATGGATTAAAGTTCATTTCAGTTTAAATCATGTGTAATGTTCTGTATCATTAACCAGCAGTGATTTAAAATGCAATGGTCATAAAATATAATTTATCTAGTTGTAAAAGATTCATTGGTGTAATACTGAAATGTTCTCTTTATGAATTCCTAACAATGTTTTACTGTGAATCTATTCCTCTGTTATTATGTCAATGATAAAGCAATTTAATATCATTCTTTGCAGTCTGTGTTTGGATAATATATCAGTTTAATTTAAGTACATTTTTGTATTTTTAGCACAGAAACATGACACTGCACAGAAACATGACATTTTTGTAACCAAAGATGTAAAAAAAAAAAAAAGACCTCATCATACTGGGTAACTCAATTGAGGATACCTTGTGATGTAAATCATGTGTCTGGATGGCCACCACCATGCTCCACAAAGCATTGGTTGGTTTTTAAAATCAATTTTACAGTGACTTAGATTACTTTGTCATAAACAGACATTGTATTTGAGAATGCATTTAAACAACTCTGATTAGAAGATCAATATGGAACAAAGTAAAACCCTGTAGGGGAAAAAAACAGGTGGCCTATACAGTCACAGTCACAGCTAATATGTCTATGACATGTCAACTGCAGCGTCAACTTTCTAATAACCAGCTCTGTTTTCTAGGGAATTAGCAGCACTATAGCCTCTAGCCACCTAAAATATCATCACTGTTTTAGTGTTGAGATGGAATATCTGTACAAGTAAATAACTAAAAGCTGCTCAGTTAATTTAGTAGGTATATTTGCTAGGCTGGTCTCATATTTGTTGTTCAAATCTTTGGGATCTTTAGCCAGAATATATATGATTCCTGGTTGCTTAAAATTATTGGAGATTCATTTTGATCTGAAGATTTTCAGATTATTATCAGATTATATACAGTAAACAATTTAACAAGACAAATTGTTTTTCCCAAGTTTACCTTTTTTTTTTTAAACACACAATCACAACTTGAATAGCTTGCATTGATTACAAGAAATAGACTTGACTACAGATCCAGCTGTAATAATTATGCATGCATCTTTGAAATAGAAGCAGGTGATTAATGCAATTTACAGTATATATAATACAATGATGTCGTCAGCTGAAATATATTTTAAAAGAAAGGAAATAGAAGTTAGAAATAAGTAAGCAGTGGTAAGTACAGTAATAGCATATTTGCTATGAAATTTATGAAATAGTAAAGAGAAGCTATTATTATCTTCAGATAACATCCTATCATGCTGATAATATCCTTGTTGTATATCAGAAGGATCATAAGATGGAATAATGCTACTGACACATAAACAAAACTAGATATGTGCCATGTTGCTTAGCAAAATAAATGTCTCAAACCTCAATATCATTGTGACAGGATGCCTTGTAGGGGTGTGGAAGCGAAGTGAATAAACAGTCCAGCAAGCGTGATTTTGAATTAAACAGATGAGGATGTTTTATTATTTGTTGACAAAATAAAAAATAATGTGTATACAGGGATCTTGAAAGGAATCTGCGTGAACGTCGTCTTCCAGGAAAAGGTAACTGTTGTCCTTCAACAGTGGAAAAGAGTTCTTCAGATGACAGTCCTTTGTCTCTTTTTAAACTCCCAGGTTATTTTGCAACACACACACACACGCACACACAAACACACACACACACACACACACGCACACACACCCACACACACACACAAACACACACACACACACATACACTTACACTTGCAGACCCTCTGCGCTGCCACACAACCTTGAACTTATGCATTTATGACAGTTAAGATACTGATACATTTCCTCATAGCAGCATATTACCTCCTATGATAAATATATTGGTTTAAGATTGTATTTTACAACAGTAGCCTGCACTAATCGGTTAAGAAAGTGGGCGGCAAAGAAAGCTGTGGAGGATGCAAAGGCTGCCCTTCGAATTGGTGATATCATGGGGCAAGTTCAGCATGGAAGAGGGGGTCTTGGTCTCAGTTCAGCTCCTCCTACATGGCACAAGGCAGCCCCAGCTCAATGGAGGAAGCTGGTAGTCAACGAGGTGCAAAAGCAGGAGGAGAGGATGAGGTGTATAAAGGCGATTTCCCAGGCCAAGCAGGGAGAATGGATGAGATGGGAGAGTGTGGAACAACGCAAGATTGGCTGGCAAGACCTATGGTCAATGGAACAGAGCAGGATCAGTTTCCTTATAAGGTCAACATATGATGTTCTCCCATCACCACAGAACCTAAACCTCTGGGTAGGAGAGGATCCCTCATGTCCTTTGTGTTCATCACCTGCAACATTAAGGCACATTTTGACAGGATGTAAGGTGGCTCTTAGCCAAGGACGGTTTACTTGGCGCCATGACCAGGTGCTGCGATGTTTGGCCTTAGCATTGGAAGACAAGCGTAACATGACCAATAAGTTGCCACCTGTTTCATCAAAACATTACACACAAAAGACAACATTCCTCCGCCCAGGAGAGCAACCACCAAGGAAAGGTGTTAAAACCAATCCTCGCCCAGTACAACTGGAAGCTGCTAGAGACTGGAAAATGCTGGCAGATGTTGGTCAACGGCTTATTTTTCCACCTGAGATTGCCATCACTAACCTTCGACCAGATATTGTCTTGTGGTCTGGATCAGCACGCCTTGTTCACCTGGTGGAGTTAACAGTGCCATGGGAGGATGCTGTAGATGAGGCGTATGAGAGGAAGAAACTGCGGTATGCTAAACTAGCCACTGAAGCGGAACAGCGAGGATGGAGAGTCTGGGTTTACTCAGTGGAAGTGGGTTGTCGAGGATTTGTGGCACACTCTACAACCCGGTTTCTCAGAGATGTCGGATTCAATGGCCAAGAGTTGCGTCGCACAGTGAAGAACTTATCTGAAGCAGCAGAGAGGAGCAGTAATTGGCTGTGGTTGAGACGGAAAGATTCTGGCTGGGGATCTCAAGCACAGTAGAAATGCTGATGTACAGGTAAGTAAGCTGGGCTGAGTTGAGTGGGGGACGGAGGGGGGTGATGCTGGGACGCCAGAATCACTGTCGAGCCCTCTTGAGGTGTCGTGGGCTAGTCGACGAAACACCAAGGATGGAAGGTGCCCACTTGAAGACCCCAGAGATGTACCCTACTTAGCTCAATCCAGACGGTTGTCATGCTGATGCGCTGGGGAGACCGCACTATGGTTGATCCCCGGAGTCAGCATTGCAGCCGTTGTGTGTGCTGATGCGCTAGGGAGGCAATAAGCTGATCCCTGGAGCCAGCATTACACTTCAGCCATCAACACCAAACAGAAGGATATCTACATCATCATATGGAAGGAAGCGCAAATGGATGGAGACACATATGGATCACATTAGTTTACTGTGAAGCTACGTCTTAGTTGGTGCTTATCTTGGCGAGAGCCAAGTTCAAATCAGCATGAAGTTTTAACATCTACTCTCATGTAATGGAAATCAACAAACTATATAATAAAACAAAGGTATTTATGAGGTCTTATTACAAGGTAAACAAAAATCATGAATGTACTGTATGCTTCACACAACAGTTCATTCAGGCAGGTTGTCAGGGATTATGTTTTTTTAGCTATTCAATGCTATTCCTGGACATTGATATATACTTAACAAGGGGAATGGCTTCTGTAATCGAATGGTAAGTGTGACAGTAAATGGATGTATGAAGAAGTGTGTAATCTGTATCAGGGAAACGTTAAATTTTTAGTGGATAACACCTGTGAACTTAAGAGAATAATAGAATACAGATGCATTCCAAATGTGAAGACACTACCTCAAAGCAAGTGGCCTGCTCATCAATGGCCAGAGGTTGAAACAATATGGCAGTGATTCTATTGGATTGAGGTCTGGTAATTGCGAAGGCCAATCCAGAACCTTTATCTTAATTTTCTTCAAGAATTCCATAGTTGACTTAGCTGTATGCTTTGGGTCATTGTTGTGTTGGAAGATAAAATGTCTGCCAATCACAGAGGGTATCATTGTACTTTGTTGAATGTTTTGATACATGGCTGCATTCAGTTCCTGAACTGCTAAAACGCCCCATATGATGATCGAACCGCCTCCAGGTTTAACTGTAAGTACAAGGTTTTCTTCATTGAAGGCTTTCCCCTTTTTTTCTCCAAACATACTGTGTCCATTTATGGGGAAATGTTATATTTTAGTCTCATTGGACCAGACAATTTTATTTTATAATACTTCAGATTCCTGTTCATATTTGTTGTCAAATTTTTAGACGGTTTGTTTTATGAATTTTCTTTAAAAGTGGGTTGCAGCGAGGTCTACGTGCATACAACTGTCTGATGACCCTCACCCAATGAATGCATAGAAATGGAGTACCTTACTTTCATTGCAAATTACATTTTCCCTTTCTCATAAATAAATTGATAGAATTCACAGCTTCTTCTGATGTTTTTGCTGTAAGTACTGTTTCAACTTTGAAGGTTTGAGGACAGCAATTCCAAGCAGATCTCATATTTTGTAATGGAAGCAATTCCAAACTGAATATGCTCAGTGTCATATTTTTGAAATGAAGATTTTTATACCTTTAGTGAGAGGTTGTTCCGGTGGCGGTAGAAATACTACTGCTTTGATTATGTTCAATGTCATTTCTGGGACGTATGAGAAACTGCCCCATAATGCAACGTGAACCTGGATGTAAAGGTAAGCAGGAGCAGTATGGTTTTATGTATTTATGTTTTTTTTTATATTTAAAATGATAAAATGCATTCATATAGTTGCCTTTTTGTTGTTCTAATCACCCCATCTTCTTGTAACATGGTACATACTGTTAGCATGGGCAAGAGCTGATGTGAATTATATATTCAAAATACAACCCCAAAACCTAACAGCAGCATTTGTGTAAATTAATCGATCCCCAGTGTGGGGAACATCACTTTGTCAGAGTCATTTGGGAGAAAAAATTGTAGGTGCTATGCCTCCCCTGAAACCATCTCTCTGCGCCCCAGTGGTCCTCGGCCCCCAGTTTGGAAACCCCATATCATAAGGCAGTACTTAAACACTGTAGGAGCCATGAGTCACAGGCCTGGTTCTGAATCCTGCAGACTGCAGGTGTAGCATCAGACAAAGATTTAAAGAGGTGTTGTTTACTTCTGCCGGATATAATTTGGTAATTGTAACTCAACCATAAATGTAGAAAAATGTAATTGCTTGCCAAAATTACCATCTGTAGTGTAACTGGGATTATAGGCAATTATGTCAATAACTATAATCATTTGACTGCCTAGGCAGTGACAGGAGGATAATAAAGGCAGATGCAGCCTTAAAAAAATGCTATTTTTGTCTTACATGGTGGCTAACCCTTTGATTCCCAGAATTGTTCCTGAACAACATAATTAAAAAGATGATCTAAATAACTGCTTATTTGATGGTTCACACTGCAAAACACACACACACACATATATATATATATATATATATATATATATATATATATATATATATATATATATATATATATATATATATATGTGTGTGTGTGTTTTTGCAGCATATGACTTGTTTATATCAACTTTGATATTGGAAACAAATAATACAAAAACATGTGATCATGTCTATGCTGTTTCATACTTTACAATCTAATTGTTAAAGCAAAACATTTCTGCTGTAATTCCACTGTAATTTGCTAACATTCAGTTGTTTTTTTTTATTAATCTGTATAGTGGTCAGTGACACGTGTTTTTGTTTCTTTCTCTCATGTAAGCCCTAAAATATGTAAATCTCCCTTGACTGCTAAAAGTTACCTTACTATTATTTGGCAACAGAGCATTTTTGGGTCTAGAGACTAATGCAGTGCTGCTTGTTATCTTAATCAGTTTTAATCCCTTTTGAACTTCCATTGCATTAGTAATTAAAAAACCTTTCAGTACCATCAGCCAATCACCTTCCAGCGCTAGTGTGTTTATATCAGACGGTAAATGCTCGCTGGAACGTCATCAACTGAATCACACTTAAAATCAGTCCACACAACTGCTGGTTTTGCCATTTGACTTGCTGTATTAAAAGCTTAGTTCACATCTATTGGACAGTAACTACTAAATAACAAAGGCGCAATTGGTCCCAATTTATGTTATTGTCCACCAAAGCCAGACAATCAGTACTTTGCTTTGATGAACGCAACCAATCCTGTACCTGTAAGCAAATGCCGAGAGCCAATCACAGCCTGTCAGCTCGACTAGAGCTCAGATAGAATCTTTCAACAACAACAAACCGACACGGACAGTTCAGTAATATTGCTCCATTTAGATGTCTGGCACTGTCCAGATAAACTATAAGCAACTCTGACAAGTAAAAAAGTAATCTGTTTAATAAAGTTTTTTTTTTTTCTCTCTAATTATGTGTGTGGTCCTTTATGAACATTTTGGGGACCCGTCGAATCATTACAAGTTACATCCAAATTTATTTTGTGAGAAAGTCCCAAGAAATTTGTAACTAACACACCCCAAAAAACAAAGAACTTTATCTGGTATCCCACAATCCATTTCATATGAAAGGATTAACTGATTGTGAAATGACAGCGGCCCAAGCTGCTACCAACAGGAAGGAGACTCAGAGGCTGGAATGCTGCAGTTTAAGCACTAGAGCACACATTTATTAATCCCAACTGGGAACAAAAGAACAATAAATAAACAAACAAGAGCATGAGGGCCAAAATAAACAAAAAATACAACAAGGAATATATAGAACACAAACCCTTACAAAGGCCAGGCTGTGCAACACCTTCAATGGCTTATCTCCATACACACCACCACTAAACAAAGGGGTTTCTCCCTTTTTATATACGTGGCCATTCCCCAATTAGCACTCAATTAGGGAATGACCACATTCCACTTGTGATTGTAGGGGGGATGGATTTAATCCAGTGGGTTAAATCCATCAATGCTGTATTAATGTTGTATACCGTACATTTTAAACATCCACTAGCAGTGAACTATGATGGGCTACTGTTTTCTTTTCTCTGTTGGCTAGTGGAGAAAATGTATTTAACAGCCAAATTGGAGTAAAACGTTAAAAAGATATTTAGAGTTGTCAGTCAGGGGACCCGTAGCCCTTTGGTTTTTTTCTGCCTATTCATTTTTCCCACTTCCCATTATTACATACAGTACTGTGCAAAAGTTTTAGGCAGGTGTGAAAAAATGCTGTAAAGTAAGAATGCTTTCAAAAATAGACATGTTAATAGATTATATTTATCAATTAACTAAATGCAAAGTGAGTGAATAGAAGAAAAATCTAAATGAAATCCATATTTGGTGTGACCACCCTTTGCCTTCAAAACAGCATCAATTCTTCTAGGTACACTTGCACAAAGTCAGGGATTTTGTAGGCATATAGTCAGGTGTATGATTAAACAATTATACCAAACAGGTGCTAATGATCATCAATTCAATATGTAGGTTGAAACACAATCATTAACTGAAACAGAAACAGCTGTGTAGGAGGAATAAAACTGGGTGAGGAACAGCCAAACTCAGCTAACAAGGTGAGGTTGCTGAAGACAGTTTACTGTCAAAAGTCATACACCATGGCAAGACTGAGCACAGCAACAAGACACAAGGTAGTTATACTGCATCAGCAAGGTCTCTCCCAGGCAGAAATTTCAAGGCAGACAGGGGTTTCCAGATGTGCTGTCCAAGCTCTTTTGAAGAAGCACAAAGAAACGGGCAACGTTGAGGACCGTAGACGCAGTGGTCGGCCAAGGAAACTTACTGCAGCAGATGAAAGACACATCATGCTTACTTCCCTTCGCAATCGGAAGATGTCCAGCAGTGCCATCAGCTCAGAACTGGCAGAAAACAGTGGGACCCTGGTACACCCATCTACTGTCCGGAGAAGTCTGGTCAGAAGTGGCCTTCATGGAAGACTTGCGGCCAAAAAGCCATACCTCTGACGTGGAAACAAGGCCAAGCGACTCAACTATGCACGAAAACACAGGAACTGGGGTGCAGAAAAATGGCAGCAGGTGCTCTGGACTGATGAGCCAAAATTTGAAATATTTGGCTGTAGCAGAAGGCAGTTTGTTCGCCGAAGGGCTGGAGAGCGTACACGAATGAGTGTCTGCAGGCAACAGTGAAGCATGGTGGAGGTTCCTTGCAAGTTTGGGGCTGCATTTCTGCAAATGGAGTTGGGGATTTGGTCAGAATTAATGGTCTCCTCAATGCTGAGAAGTACAGGCAGATACTTATCCATCATGCAATACCATCAGGGAGGCATCTGATTGGCCCCAAATTTATTCTGCAGCATGACAATGACCCCAAACATACAGCGAAAGTCATTAAAAACTATCTTCAGCGTAAAGAAGAACAAGGAGTCCTGGAAGTGATGGTATGGCCCCCACAGAGCCCTGAACTCAACATCATCGAGTCTGTCTGGGATTACATGAAGAGAGAGAAGCAACTGAGGCTGCCTAAATCCACAGAAGAACTGTGGTTAGTTCTCCAAGATGTTTGGGCCAACCTACCTGCCGAGTTCCTTCACAAACTGTGTGCAAGTGTACCTAGAAGAATTGATGCTTGATGCTGTTTTGAAGGCAAAGGGTGGTCACACCAAATATGGATTTGATTTAGATTTTTCTTCTGTTCACTCACTTTGCATTTAGTTAATTGATAAATATAATCTATTAACATTTCTATTTTTGAAAGCATTCTTACTTTACAGCATTTTTTCACACCTGCCTAAAACTTTTGCACAGTACTGTACTTCCATGGCCCATAAATTAGTTTGTTTGGTATTATTCTCATTTTTGTTTTCTTCATGATCATTTTGTTCTAAAAGTTTTAGTCGCATCGCCTCCTGATTTCCTCTCAGCTGTGCTCTGGCAATATACACACAGACATGGCTGCCAATTACTTTTACAAAATCCTGCCCACTTCTTCCTGAAAAACCACCCAAAACCCACCCAATCAGGAGCGTAAGTTGTGACGTCACAATCACCTGTTTCTAGTCAATGATGTTGTCCCCCATTGTAAACAAATAGCAACTACACTATTTGCAATTGTACTTTTTTTAAAATGATGTTTTCTTTGCTTAATTACTAAACATTCACCTGAAACACTAACTAATCAATCATTCCCTTTATTTAAGCAAGTAAAGCCTTTGAGAACAAATTCTCATTTGCACCTGCCAAGAAGGCTCACAAATTGCAGCAACATAAAAACACACAAACACAACCTCATCAAGACACATTAACTTTAAAGCAGTATCCAAGTGATACATAACATAAAATAATAATAAAGAATGCTTTTTAAACTCTTATTATATGACATTTTTTTAACATTTATTATATGATTTACAGTGTAGCATTTGGTTTTAATATCAAATACATACATACATTCATAAATAAAATTAAATAAAATAAAAATCTAGATTTTGATACAGGTAGTTTATAAATAGGCAGGTTTGAGAAACACTGATGTTGGGTGTGTGTCTTTGTATCTGTTTTGTTGTAGTTTTTCTCAATTCCTCATGTTCATAGGCACAGCAAGCACAATATTTGTAGAAAATAAATAATATATAAAGAACAAAACAGTGATGTACTGTAATGTTTAATTGGGCGTTTTCACACCTCAAATACAGAACTAAGTTCTATTAACAACAATGTATGTAAAGCACTAAAACATAACCCAACAACAATACTACTATAACTATTACTACATGAAGTTCATGTTGTTCAGTGTTTTCCCTGACCCTTTCTTCTCCTTTAAGAATTCAATTGATCCCGGTTTAGCCATTTGTGTATCTCGATTATGAAGGAGAAACTTGTTAGCAGTAAAATCGGTTTAATTTATAGGTTTTGCTATTTGCAGAACATAGAAACTGCAAGCAAGCAAGGGTGCAACATTTTAATAAGAGACTAATCTTTATTAAAGTTATAATGAAAAAAGAAATATGCTGACACTATTACAATCACTATTCGTAATTGTATTAACATTAATAAAGACTAGTCACTTAAAATGTTGTGCTCTTGTTTTCTGTTCTTAATTCTGCTTTTAAATGAGAAAGTAAGGACTTTGATGATTTAAAAGCCCATTTAATAGCAAAAATTAAACTGATTTTACTATTACTATTGTTATTACAGTATACCTTTTAACACCTTATAAAAGTTATTTTAATCTTAACGGTACTTAAAGCTGATTTTCTCTATTTTCTCTATGTATAGTGTGATTAGTCACTTTCCTGAGGTGGCAAAAAAAAATTGAGGTAGCTAAAACTACTTAAAGCTGCTCTGATCTATTTTCTCCATGTTAACTGAAACCTCTGAAAAAGCAATCATCAAATCTTAAATTGATTTGTCTCTCTTGCACACTATCTGTAAATTAAAAAGCAATCGGCAATCGGCAGCAACCAAGTAAATGAAAGAGAAATCGGCAAATCTGAAATTGATTCATCTCTCCTTGTACACTGAAATGTCTAAATGAAAATGCAGTCGGGAATCGTCTATAGGCAACCAACAACCAAGTACAGTAAATGAAAAAGTAATCCGCAATAGGCAACCAACTTTACGTCCCTCGTCTGTAGTTCGGGCCAAAACGACCAACTGGTTGTATCTCCTGATACTACTAATAGTTTAAGTAAGGTTTAAAAAATATGTTGAAATGTGGTTAACATTTCTGGTTTTTATTTATTGTAATGATAAGATCAATTGAAGCCAGGATGCAACTGGCATGTGTTCGTATTAAGATAGTTGCAGATGAACAGCCGACTGTCAGATCTAATGTGTGTGGTCATGCTCCAACAACAGACAAATTCTGACCCTTAAAGACTGCTTCCCGTTCCCAGAAAGGATTGTATTTTTTTATATTTCGCCCATTATTTCGGTATCTTTCTCTTGGCGGATCTGCGGGGTCTCTGTTGGCCTATTTTCCCACTAAAAAAAAAACAACACTTGGTGGATACTTGACAGGGCAGTGGGCTGTGTCTGCGTGTGGTCTTACTCTGATTCTGATTCGATGTGTTAATAATAATTTTTAAAAAACCCTGCAAAAATAGACAACCCGTCTAGCATCATTCTCTCCTGCAAACCGGAATGAAAAAACACCTATTTTGCCGCACTGCACACAAGCACCGAAAAGTACACATGCCTGCACTTCCCTGTATGTTGCCCGTTCACAGGAAACGTGCCAAATTTTAAAAACAAATCAAAGCTAACACGATTCGATGCATTCCGCACACCCCTCCATCATCCTCAGAAATATGTAAATAGGTGTGAGTTATACTAGCTTTTAGCTATTACTAATGTAAACCTTTGCCTGGTCTGTAAGAATGGATTTAAAACAGGATCAATGAATGAACAGTAGAGGAGCAAACTTGAAGTTACAGCTGCAGTTCACATTTACATTGTACCTGTGCACAATGTACACATTATTTACCCCTAACCACACAATTATTTACAAATTCCAACCCTAAAAATATCATTTTAATGTGAACATTTCAATAACACTATTGCAATGTATTTTAAAACAATCTGAGACAATAATTTAGTGAATAATTAACCCAGATCTCATTAAACAATTCTACTATGTTGGAGAACCATATCATTCTGTTCTTTTTTCCACGCTCTAAAACGTGAAGACATTGAGACATTATCAATTCATTTTATTTTTAAACAGTCTCTTTATTTGTGGGCCATTTACATCTTCTTAACATTATTACTGGTCCCACTTTTATTGGGATGATATCACATTTTGGTAGATTTGTTTATGTTAATGCAGAATATGTAAATATTTAAAATAAGGCCTTATAGCTACACTCCTGCATCCTAGTACTGCTGTGTGTCACATGGTCTGATTGACAGACCATGATGTGATTAGGTACCAGCTAGCAGCAGTAACTTTTCATTTATGTTGCTGCCTTCAAAATATCTGCATATTCCAAACTGAAGTATAAAAAACACTTGAAATTCTCGACACATTGTTGTTTTTGTGTTTAAAGGTTGTAAATATGATAACCAAGCCAATTTGGGAGTTCATTATTTAAGTCCCCTCCCATCAGAACAAGATCTATTATAAATTTCATCTATTATATTACTTGTCATCGAAATAACACTTAACCTTCACAAGCACTCTGTATTATGCATTTACCAAACCTGTTATCTGTTATTTACTTTGCTTGTCTGTGATTGAACATTATGGACATTATTGTTGAATACTGTAGAAAATACTGTATTCTATTTAAAAGTGAATAAAAATGTATTCACAGTGAAGAAAAAAACAAACAGATTTCATATAGTTTGATTCCATCTAAATTAAATAATCAGAATATAAAAAAGGGTTTAGGTTTGGCAGCCTATGTCGTTGTTTGCAGCTTGCAGTTCTTGTCCTTCAGTGTCTTGACTCCATTATGAGTTATCATAGAGGGGATTGTTGAAGTTTTCCACTGATCCGTAGTCGTTGTCATCGAAAAACCTTCCGTATGAGGAGCGTCTGCAATAAAGACGATTCTGTTAATATTCTGAATTGATTAAAAGAGTAACACAGTCGTGATTCAAAGTGGCAGCACACATATAACACAATTCATCTACCACCTGTCTATTTCCCTTAGATGTCAACATTGTACAGTGAGGTATGGTTTCTCACTCATGATAGCCATGTGGTTAAACTAGTCATGATGCTTGTATGGAAGAGAAACTCCCTGCTGAAAAATGACTTCCTGTGTAGTAAGTATTGTTGCAATTTCTGATTTAAGAATATTAGTATTGCCACATGGTGCAATAAATAATTTGCATTATTTTATCTCTTTAATAATAGCAGGGAAAGAGAGGTGCTGACGTTTAATGACGTTTAGACTGATAAAGAAGTCCACACAAAAAAAAAGTGTTTGAAATCAGTCTCAAAGTTGATTAAAGGGTTTATACTGTAAATAATTAAATAATACCATTCACTGCATCTTACTGGCGGCGTGCCTACATTTGCTATGTACAACTCATATGTGCAGTTTATAAAGACAAAGATGTTGGTAAACATGTAATTTCATTTAAAATATATATATGGTACTATAAGAGGTTCCTTATAGCCTGCATGCCATAATTTCAGGCTCAGAAGTGTCTCTGGGGTCAAAGCATGTCACTCTGTATAAAGCATGTCCGTCATTAGGGAAAGCAGCAGGAGACAGGAAAGAAGGCAATGAAGAGGGAGGGATGGCAATACAAACAATGTGTTCTTTAAAGGAGTAACAAATACGATTTCAAAAATTAAAATATGCCCTAATATGTGGTTTATATGAGCTGGGATACAGTATGTATTGCATATTTAATTCCAAAGTGTGCTTACCTCATCTTAAGGTGATAGGCTGCTCCAAACACTAACAGCACAAGTGCAATAACTGCAGTGACAATGGCTATCACACTTCCTAAACAGCAAGAAATGCAAACACAGTACACAATGTTTGAGCATAGAGGTTTTATATAGACATTGCAGTTACTTAAATGGTGCTTTCTTTGTATTATATCACATCAAACCTTTTTCTATATAGTAAACCCTTCTAACATTCACTAATGGAGAAAAGCAAAGAGTCTGAGGGGGAAACAACACACAGGTAATTTAATATTTAATATTAAAATTCGTAATAATTTAATATTATTTAATATTTCATTCATACTATGACAACTGTATTGTGGATAAACCAATAAATACTGTCATAACATGGTTAACTATGGCAGACCGTTCCCAGACCATGCTTCATGTATGGCACCACAGCCAAACTATGTTCAACTCATGGTTGTACTATGACCATACATCACATCCAGTCACTGTTATACCATGAATGACTATGTGATAATAATATTCAACAATGCTACCATGTTTACCGAATGTCTGGGTTACTACACTGGTTTTTAAATCATTGATTCTGGATATTTGGTCCCATACATTCAGTAAACAATGGGCGGGTTTCCATGCAGTTTAGAAACTCAAAATTCTCTCTCCACTGTCATGACTTATGTGACGTTGCATACACATACCTCGCACATTCCTCATGCTATAGGAGCGGCTTTAAATGATGGGTAAATCGCCTTCTGACGCTAAAAAGCCATGCAAATTTACCAAAAACAAAGTGTTTTTTGCATGGAAACATGTCCGAAAGCTCACGAGACAGTAATGAAGATTCCGTTTGTGACGTAACCTCTCACAACTTTCTACTATATAAAAGGCAGTGAGATCTGCTGGAAGTAGCCCTGGCAAGCTCTTTGACTAAATCGGAAAAAAAAGCATACAGGTTTAGAGACCTCTTTATTTAACATTTGTTTTTAACATGACACCATCTAGTCAACGTTTCAAAATATTGTCATTTGAATGTTTAGTTGTTTTGTAAGCAAGTTTATAAAAAAAATCTGAATAGCTGAATGAACATTTTTTTACATGTATTCGATGTATCCGTCAGAAATGATTTTATCTGTGTAAGATATTATACATATTGTCGCAGAGGCGACAATGAATTTGTGTGAATTAGTGATTGTGGTACAATACAGTTTACAGTGGTACAAGTGAAGTGCTGTTCCGGGTTTGTGCTGGCCTCTGGCGACAGCTCCGGAACGCGTTAGCCATCTAGTGAATACACTCAACAATACACAGTACAAACAAACACTCACGATTATTCACCACACAAATACAGGTCCTCCCGGGTCACTTATTAATAACCAAAACGAAGGAACAGATAACATTGCTTTGACCCTTATTTATACCATCACTCATGACCCCTGCAATCCGCGGCTGCCACATCATTTCCCTTCCGGGTCAATGAGTTTGTGTACCGAAGCTCCACCCTTTTCTACATGACCGACTTCCTTTTAACCCTGGGAATGAAGTGTCAGACCAAGCCTTCACTCGATCTTAATTTTTCTTTTCATCTTTCATATCAGCTATAAGTCCACAAAGATAAGGCGTGTATGTGACACTCAAAGGATCCCTTATTACTTGAAATGGAGCAGATGTTAAGAATTAAGCAATTTTCTAGTATTGTCACGCCCCAGTTTACCAATAGTTAAATAAAACACTAAGCTATAAAAAATAAAACAAGGAAATAAACTAGTACCAAAACTGTTCTAGATAATAAAATGTTCAGTTATGACTGCTCTGTCAGTTACTTTTAATTTGGTACAGCTCTTTAATCCATCAAATGCCAAATACATATACATCTGTCATTTGCTTTCTGAATGTAAAATTCTTACTATTCTTATTCAATTTTTTACTATGTTCTTATTTGGAAACAATGCTTCAAATCTTTCTTAGTATTTGACAGAATTAAATTTCACAATTTCAGTCATATGTTTTTTGGACAAAATGAAAATTGTCTATGAATTTCCTACTTTGAACACATCTAGAACTAGAAGCTGAAATTGATAAAACTCAATCCCTCCTAGACAAGAAAATAATGGTATAGCAACTTGATTCCCGTTTACTTCAATACATGGTTAAAGGCCATTTTACACAGATACTTACAGTAACACATTACTACATATTTTTTTTAAGTTCGTAGTGTTTTACAATCTAGGCAGGGATCAAACTTATACAAAACTATAAATGTGACATTCAGCGAGGCAGAAGAACATGCAACACCCACACACCCATAGTTTGATATCAATAAAAAAGTATACAAGGTTATTTCCATACCTGAACTGAGAGCGTTAATTGGGATGTCTTCATCTACTTTATGTGATGTTACAGTACTGTCAGCAGTAGATATATGAATGGTTGATGTTGTCACCACAGCTGTTGTAGGAGTTGTGGATATGGATACTGTTGATCCTACATTTGTTGTTGTCGTCGCTGGGTTTATAACTGCAGTAGAGGTTTTCATGGATGTTAGATAAGTGTAAGAAGAATCGATAGTTGAGCTGCTTTTGGATGTTATCTCAGTCTTTGACAAAGTTGTTGTAACAGAACCGGTGATCACAGTTCCAGGGTCGGTGGAAACTGAAGTATTGCCTGTAGTTATGGCAGTGGCTGTGCTAGAAGATGAAGACATGCTCACCACTGTTGATTCTGTAGATGTGTTTGTTGTTTTTGTCACTGTGGGATTTGTAGATATTTTGGTTGTACTTTGACTTCTTGTGGATTTTGTAACTGTGGTTGGACTTTGTGTAGGTACAGTCGTGGGTTCTGTAGATGTGTTGGTTGTGGCTGGGCTTATACTTGGGGTAGATGGTACAGATGCTGAAGAAGGGGATACAAAGACAGTTGTATGTCCTGAATCTGTTGCAAAGCTTGCTGTCAGATTTGCTTCATTCGGTGAAGAAGTAGTTGTCACACTGACAGCTGGTAGCCATGAAATCATAAACAAAGATACTAATCAGCAGAAAAATGGTAGCAAATTAAATGGTTTTTCACAATGTTCCATATAAAATAGCAACAACAGCATATTTTGTATATTGCTCTCCGTGATAATGCATATTAGTCATGTAAAGTCAGTGCCACCCGGACGCCTATGGAGGACCCTAAAGACTATGTTATGGCAGGTGTATGTAATTTAGGCCCTGTCCACACTACATAATCAATCTGGAGAACCGTAATCGAAATCGTTCTAATTAATCCAGCTCAAAGCGTCCACACTGAAGTACCGTTTCATGTTTAGTTGGGCTTAATGCGTGCAAACTCTATTAAAATAGTTTGGTTACAGTTCCTAGCAGTGCAATGAACAGTGGTCTAATATGATCCCACCATGCACTGTATTTTGTTTTAAAATAATATTTTATGCCCCATATTAACAGAGGTCCATATTGTTAAAAAGAAATAAAACAAGTATTTTGGAAAAAGTAAATGCGAACACACACGTAGGGCTTGAAGTTTTCGGGTGATGTCCCTTTAAACAAATTGAGCCGATTCTGTTTCATAATTAAACTCTGTTAAAAAAAAGCTTTGTTTTGTTTTTACCTTCATATCTTGCCTGAGCCTAATTCTGGTCCGCTTAATTTTATTTCAGACAGAGCTGACAAATTATGTGAATTGTTCATCCCTGATCCTACTTTTAACTTGCATTTCATTTTTGCAGTCGCCTAATTTAACATTGTGCTTTTGTTATTTTCCCCACTAATTTAACAGAGATGTCCTGACAATTTTATTTTTTTAAGCATAAAAATGAATATCCAGTGCGGAGTGTACACTGATAGCAAGTCCTTTAATGCCTGTTCTGAGTATTTCGCCAAACATATCAGAAAGTATTTTGGGATATTGGAGGACACACAAAACATGCAGTTTGGTATTACAGCATCCACACTTCTGACAAACTGCACTACCTGATGCAATCTAATTTAGAACCGGACTCAAGACTACCCCAAGATGGTCTTGAGTCCGGTTCTCAAGTATAGTATTAAATGCTGCGCAGTGTAGACGCTAACCGTATTTAGCACTTTTAGCACTTTTAGCCGGTTTAAAGGCAACGAATATGGCTTAAAGGCATAGTGTGGACAGGACCTTATTGTCCAACCAAGCTGTAATATGTGGTTCAAAACCCATTTGGTCAAAATTGACTCGTATTTTAAATTATGCATTTAACATGTAATCACAATGTGATTTCATTTCATTATTTTTCTTTTTATTTAGAAACAATAAAGTGTGACTAAGGTCATCTCGTTTAATTGGGACAGCTGCTTATTCAGGATCATTTTACTTCTCCTGAGGCGACCCGATAAAGCGGTGTCGACTGTATTCTCAAATCCTTTTACTCCAAGCAGCCTGGGGTTGTTTTTTAGTCATTATAAAATTGCAATTGTTGTTGTTTTTTTTTTTTTAAATAACGTGTGAATGACCTGGAGTTAATAGCTTTGAAACTCTAGCTTTCTGTGAGGTATTGCTAAATTAAGCTAATAAGATGTTTTCTTTCTATTTCTGTAACATTTCTTATGATTAGTTATATGTTTATGTTTACACTTGAAGTATACAAAAAGTACTCACCAATACTTTCATTTTTAATTATACAAAAATCAACATTACTATACATTTTTGGATAAGTGGTTGTGTAGACTGCTGTAAGTCAACTGAAAAAAAAATCATGCTTATCAAGAACATTTGAAGCAGATTGCTTAACATTGAGGTGAGTATAGCATGGTGACCTTATTGGTGTGTTTCTAAATAAGGAATACTTTCATTTAGAATAAACTTTTTCAAGGAATGAGTTCCATTTTGGCTCAATTGCAGTACATAAAACTAAGCCTGGAGGCTTTTGTAGGGGTGAATATGTCGTGTACAGTCTAACCTTCCGTTGTAAGTAGCAGCAGGAGCAAGGCTGTTTGCTTCACGGTTTCAAGGGGGCAGAAACCTGTGTTGCTACAGCTAAAACTACTTAAAAATGGAATGTGGACAAGGTGGTATATCATTATGATCTATGTCAGGGTTGCACAATTCAGGTCTTCGAAGTCCAGAAACCTTCTGGTCTACTTTCCGTCGGTTATTCACTTAATGATAACTAGGACTCTAGGACCTCTGTGACATGAATACTACACCCCTGGTCTATATTAATGTAGCTATATTTTTGTGGGAAAATATTTACAGTTCCTTATAAAGTATTATTTATTGTGATTTGTCCTTTTAAAATAACGACCTTAACACGCCATGTCTTAGGAAAACAGCACTATGGCTAGCTGATCTCATCTGAAGCATTTTTAGTGCTATTAATAAACTGTTATGTAGGATATAAATATACAAGTTATAAATACACTTATTACATTATCATCACTTGAGTAGGCTATGTGCGTCAAACCACCTCGAGACTTGTTGAAATGGTTTGTATTCAACGTCAATGTCTATTCTATATTACATATCTATCTATCTATCTATCTATCTATCTATCTATCTATCTATCTATATATATATATATATATATATATATATATATATATATATATATATATATATATATATATATATATTACTTTGCCTACTTTTTTTTATTTATGGTCACTATGTGTATCCTCTTTTTGTTGATTAAAAAAAAATCTGATAACGTTATTAATTTCTACATTCACAAATTTACAAACAGGAAACACACGTCGAACTTATACTCAAGAATCCAACCGATTCAATAAAAGTCGCACTATCGAGTTTTAGTTCCATATATCCTAATTTGTATACCAGTAAGTGTTATCATGCTGTGAAGAAAAATATCATCATTTTCAACGTTCTCTCAATATAGACTCAATATGTTTTTTTTTTCGATTGAATTACAAAATATGTAATAACATACCTGCTGTCAGCACCAAATAAGTCAATATCATTTTGAAGAACATTATTCTTTCTTTCCTCCAACTCCGTTGAGAAGCTTACGTCAGCTTTCCTGGCACTTTGTTTCTACAGTGGTTGTTATCAAAATAATACCCTGGACATTTTGCAACATTCACTGACTGTACAGTACTAATGAGACAATAACCCGATATTAGTGCAGATGGGTCTGTTTCAAGTAAGTCACGCCTATTTCCTGACAACTTCATAGGGGGACACGGAGATGTAACCCGCCCACACCCCCATGCTGGGAACACGCCCCTCTGTCAAGTTGCTATCAAATGTGTAGGAAATGTGACTGTATTGCGAAGCCACTTCACCACCCATTTAGCATTTGCTTTGCTCCCGTATAAAAATGTTTTTCAAATATCATGTAGCCTAAACTCTGATCTTACTTGCTTACTTACTTACTACTCATTACGTCTCTGGCGTTTAGGGCAGCGACGAAGCGCTGCTCCACTCCAGCCTGTTTCTGGCAAGTCTTTCAATGGCTCCCCAGCTGTGCCCCAGGTTTTTCAGCGGAGCTTGCACAGCTCTTTGTGGTGGCAATAACTCCAGCCAAGTTATAATAAACGAAGACAACTCATCTAGACACCTTAACACCACACACAACGAAGGAAAACAACTGAGAAACAATCTCTTGTTGAAGAAGCAAAACATACACTGTAGTACATGAAGGTGGAATTCTATCAATACAGGAAAAAGTTAAACAAGAGAACATTGGGGCTAATGCTGCCGCTTTTTGGTGGTCTCGACTTAGTTTACATCACAAAACCACCACCCAATATGGCACAGTTTACTGCATCTGCCTCGGGCAGGGTTCAAGTCAGGCTTCAGGTGCGCTCTCAGAGGTACAGTTTGTGGTGTACACATACAGTGCTGTACAATTGATCTAAAAGGTGACAAATCTAAATACTGCTTCCATTTATATCATTAATATAAAGTGAAATTATATATTTTTTTAAATTAAAAAATTAAAAAAAAACTCTTCCCAATGGCGACATTTCAACCTCCTACTGTTTATTTACTGCCTCTGTCTAGATCAATTTAATAGACCCCAATGTCTTTCAAAAGTATGTTAGTAGTGCACTAGGCAGACAAGTAATAAGGCATTTTAAAACGTCTTGTTTACTTCCATATAATATATCTGTGATATGTAACTAACTGCTAACCCATATGGATGGAGTCAGCACTCATATTTTACAAATTGTAATGGAAGATATTGCCTGAAAGGTATAACATGAGGTTCCCATTTTGGATACTACTGGGTACATATACAGTGATGGTTCCGTTTTTATAGTTCATGTGAGAATTTGCTGACACCTGCTGGTTAGAAAGTATATATTATATGTGCATAGTATTAGAACAGCTAAAATTAGACAATGTGACATATAGAAGAATAAAAGAAAGTAAATGGATAAATAGACTGAACACGATTATACCAGCGGGACTCAACAGAAAATAATGAACTAATTAACTTCAATAAATATATAACATTTAAATAAAGAAACAAAATTCATTCAAAAGTTGTGCATGCTGATGCGCTGGGGAGGCCAAATCAAGTCTGATCCTCAGAGCCAGCATTGCATGATATAATAAAAAATATAAGTTTATATAAAGTAATGTTAATTAGAATTAATACAGATTCAAAGATAGAAGTAAAAATGATGTCACAATATATAGAACACCATTACATCATGTAAGAATAAACCATGGATTTGAATGTAAACAATAACAAGTAGTTGTCATGCAGTCAAAAACCTAAAAATACCTCCAATGTTTTGATTCAAACACAGGCTCCCTTGAGAAAGATATGTACAACATATCAAAACGTTGGGCAGCTGGCTCTTTGAGCTAATTATTTATATATAATTATTAGTGAACCATATGTATTTGTTTCCATTCTGCAGTCATCTTTGGGGAAAATCCCTAAACACCAAGTGAAAGACTGGGAACCACTGACTTAAATTATAATTAACAGGTTCTTCGTGTTTTATAGGAGACTCTGGTGACACCTGCTAGTTGAAATACCAATAACATGTGTTGAGTGGTTCATTATTATTATTATTATTATTTATGTTTTAGCTGATGCACTTATCCAGGGTGTCTTACAATTGTTACAGATATCACATTATTTTTACATACAATTACCCATTTATACAGTTGGGTTTTTACTGGAGCAATCTAGGTAAAATACCTTGCTCAAGGGTACAGCAATGTCCCCCCACCTGGGATTGAACCCACGACCCTCCGGTCAAGAGTCCAGAGCCCTAACCACTAGTGCACACTGCTGCACGGGGGGGGGGGGGGGTTGGGGAGTGAAAGGAAATAACTTGGGATCTAGGTCCAGACAAAATAAACATGTGCACAGCAGAAAAAAAGGTGCTTGTATAGCACACAATGTTTAGTTGCAGTCATAGGCGCCAGAACAACAGCATCAAGAGACCCCAAAATAATGTTTCTTCAGGTTTAAAAAATTCATGACTGCAATAGGACTGCAGGAGAGGGATACATCATCCAGTTCAGTGGCAGATAGACAGACAGCCTTTCAGTGTGCACAGCCTTTACTTTTGCTGCGAGATAATATATATATATATAAGGCATCAGATGGAGGGCATCAGAGAGCTCAGCCAGGGTCAGTTGGTGCCCCGGATGACCGCGGGAAGCCCATCCTAAAGAACCCTGCATGCGTCGGTCGATAGGCTCCGGAGAGAATAGAGCAGAGTAGAAAGCTCTGGCCCTCTCACTCACGCTCTCCGGATCCATTCGGAAGGGAGCCATCCTCAGCCAGAAGACGGTGTGTGCCGCGGTCCATCTCCCAAAGGAACTGGACCCACAAGCACACAAATGCCCCGCGGGACTGCTGGAGCTGCAGGTCCCCCAAGGTGCTTTTTTTCTCTTCATATGCACTCTGTGTGAGTTAGTCCCCGAGCGCCAGGCGACTCTCCAACTCGAGCAGCTCCCTTTCTAGCTGCTCAATCCATGAGTCCCTCCGCCTGCTCGTGCCCCTCATGAAATCCTGACAGAAGATCTTGATCTGCGCTTTCCCCATGTCCCACAACTGGCGCCACGTGGGGAGGCGAGATTGTCGGCCTTGCCTGACCATCCATAAGTCCCGGAAAGACTGCACAAAGAGCTCGTCCTCCAAAAAGGCGTTATTGAAATGCCAGTTCACAGCACCATGCCTAGCTAGCGTCAGGGCTACCATCATGGCCACAAGGTCCATGAACGCAATGTGCATGGTTACATGAAATGTAGAAGGGGACTGAGACACCTGCCCCTCCCTCACCCGGGTGTAAGTGAAGGCAGAGGCGTCCAAATGTTGCCATTGCCAGATGTCGACCAAGGACAGCTGAGCAGTCAGCTCTCTCAGAGCTGCTGACGAGAGTGGGTAGGGTTCTTATATAGTGATTTTTATACAAAAGTATCACAAAGCACTGTACAGTACATAGCAGAAAAAAAGAACAAACCACAATACATTTCTATAGCATGTCACACATACAACTGCTACAGTCAGACCATTTAAATAACATTATACATATAATACAAAAGCAGCAATTTTAAAGTTACATTAAAACCCACAAAGATAAGAAAGCCATTTTAAAGAAGTGCGGTTTTAGTCTTGACTTGAAAACTGTAACGGTCCCAGCTTCCCTGACAGACGAAGGCAGAGCATTCCATAATTTAGGAGCTCTACAAGAAAAAGCCCTACCTCCCGTGTTACTTTTGTTGACCATTGGAATAACCAGCAGCCCTGCATCCTGTGACTCAGTAACTCCTGTAAATAACTAGGTGCTAATCCATTCAGGGCCTTGTAGGTTTTAGTCAGAATTCTAGCGGCGGTATTCAGAAGAAGCTGCAAGCATACCACATGTTTTGGGACACCAGGAAAAAGTGCATCACAATAATCAATTCTAGATTAAACAAAGGCATGCATTAGTCTCTCGGCATCAGAGTCCAGTGGTTAAAAAAAGGGCTTGTAACCAGGAGATCCCCGGTTCAAATCCCACCTCAGCCACTGACTCATTGTGTGACCCTGAGCAAGTCACTTAACCTCCTTGTGCTCCGTCTTTCGGGTGAGACATAATTGTAAGTGACTGCAGCTGATGCATAGTTCACATACCCTAGTGTCTGTAAGTCGCCTTGGATAAAGGTGTCTGCTAAATAAACAAATAATAATAAGATACGGACTAATTGGTCCTAGTTTGGCTATATTTCTCAAATGGTAAAAAGATACTTCAGTAATTTCCCTAATATGAGTCTAAAATGATAAATCAGGATCAAAGATGATCAAAGATGAGAGACTGCAAGGGTCAAGCTCATGTACTCCCACATTTCCTTTTAGTTGGTTCTGTGATCCCACTAGCATAAATCTGTGACATCCAATGCTTGATGTTTGTAAGGCAAGTAGCTAATTACACCCAGGCAGAAGAAATTCCTGGTTTTAGGGATAAATATAGCTGGGTATCATCAGCATAGCAATGGAAGTCACCTAACAAAAACTGAACTGAAACCTTTCAGAAAGATAAGATTTGAACCAGCATGGGACAAAGCCAAAAAGTCCTATTTTGCTTTCAAGACGATTCAGTAGGATGGAATGGTCTACAGTATCAAAGACAGCACTGAGATCAAGAATAATTAATACTGATGGAAAGCCAGAGTCAGAGTTTATCAGCAGATCGTTTACAAATCTGACAAGGGCCATCTTGGTGCTATGTGCAGCACGAAAACCAGACTGAAACTTCTCAAAAATACCATTATGAGTTAGACATTTTTGTAACTGAATTGAAACAACTCTCTCTATAACCTTATCTAAGAATGGTAGGTTGGAGATTGGCCTATAGTTATTGAGGACTTTCAGGCCCAAATTGTGTTTCTTAACCATAGGCTTTACCACAGATACCTTAAGTGCTGAGGAAAATATACTGGAGGAAAGTGAACCATTTATAATTTTTAAAATGTGGGTATTAATAACACCAAGAACATATTTTAATAGTTTTGTAGGAATAGGATAAAGAGAGCATGTATTAGCTCTCAAATGTTGAATTAGCTCTATCAGTTCTTGTAAGGTAATCAAAGAAAAAGCTCCCATAGTAGCTTTTATCGGTGTAGTTGGTAAAATTCTGCCAGAGTCCTCCTTAATAGAAGGTGTCTGTGGAATCTCATTTCTGATGTCTAGTATTTTATTTTTAAAGAAATGTAAGAAGCCACTGCAGCTGTGAGAGGAGCCACTGTCAAGGGTAGGACTATTAAGGGAAGGATTAATTCATTTATCGGGTAGCAAAAAGAAATCTAGGATTATTTTTATTTGTTTTGATTAAATTAGAATAATATGATGATCTACCCAATGCCAGAGCCTTCCTATATTTAATGAGGTGGCCCTTCCTGGCGATGTAATGAACATGCAATTTAGAGTCCTGCCATCTCCGTTCTATTTTACGACCCTCATATTTCATCTTACAAGCTGTATCATTGAACCACGGTGAGCTTTTTTTAAAAGACACTCTCCGAGTTTTGATTGGCGCTACAGTATCTAAGATACCAGTCAAGATGGTGTTGTAGGTATTAACCAGCTGATCTACTGATGAGGACCCAGAACGTGGTAATGAGCTCAATACATCAGAAAGCTTAACAGCAGTTGAAGAATTAATTACCCGGGATTTAAATGTACGTTCCACAGTCTTTGTAGATACTGGCAGATTCACCTCAAAAAGAATGGCAAGATGAACAGAAATAGTAAGATCTAGGGTTATAACGTTCTTAACAGCTAAACCATGAGACATGATCATATGTAAATTATGGCCACGATTATGCGTAGGACCTTTGACATGCAGGATATAATCTTAGGAATCCAGTAGCCTCAAAAATTCCAAGGAGTTAGAATCAGAATCAGTGTCAACATGAAGGTTAAAATTACCCAATAAAAATATCCTATCATATTTGACTGTCAATATAGATAGCAGATCCCCAAATCAGTCAGAAATAGCAGGTTTGACTTGGGTGGTCGATAAATAATTACAATATGAACAGGTAATGGACTGTTTAATGCTAAGGTTAAAACTTCAAAAGATGAATAACCTTCAACAATGTCCTGTTTGATTCCAAGTTCACAATGGAAAACAATAGCAAGTCCACCTCCCTGCCCAGTAGAGTGAGCTTTCTGGAAAAAAGAATAGTTAGGTGGAGAAGCCTCAATCAGGGATTCAGGCTTCAATTGTCATTCGGTCCAAGCCATGTTTCAGTTAAAGAGAGAATATCAGGGGGCTCCCGAAGCGATCCGTAAAGGCGCCGTGGAGTGCAGGATGCGCTCTATAGCCTGGATGTCACCGTTTCGAGTCCAGGCTATTCCACAGCCGACCGTGGACTGGAGCTCCCAGGGGGCGGCGCACAAGCAGTCGGCTGATGGCACACGCTTCGGAGGACAGCGTGTGTTCGTCTTCGCCCTCCCGAGTCAGCACAGGGGTGGTAGCAGTGAGCTGAGCCTAAAAAATAATTGGTCATTCCAAATTGGGAGAAAATAATTGGCAACGACTAAAAAATAAAAAAAAAAATAAAAAAAAAAAATAAAAAAGAGAGAATATCAATGTTGTAATCCTGAATAAAATTACTAATTAACGGAGCCTTATTCGACAGAGACCTGACATTAAATAAACCTGGGCGCAGGCTCCCATCCTTCTTGTTGACTAGCACTACGGGCGCAGCCCTGGGGCTGATTGATGGCTCAATCACCACCACCTCTCGCATCTCCTGGATGATCTCTGCAACCGCCTCGCATCGAAACAGGGGCAGCTGGCGGGGTGGTTCCTGACTGGGTGGGAACCGACCAGTGTCAATTTGGTGTTAGACCGTGCCAGTCCGTCCCCCATCCTCCGGCCTGACTGCAAAAAGGTGCTGAAATTTACCGTAGTAGGGCGAGGAGTTGGTCACTTTCCTGCCCCTGGAGCCCCTTCTTGCTGTACCGGTACACTCCCTCCATGGCTTCACTGAGGCTGCTCTCTGATGTTGCCAGACAGGGAGCAGCTGTCGCTGTTGCTTTCACTCCTCTGTACTTTGCTCTTGGCGTGGGCCTTATGCAGAAGCCCTTGAAAGGGCTGGCATTTGCCACAATCCAGGGGGTGGTACTGGTGGCCGTCGCCTCTCTTGCACTCCGCTGGTGCCCTGCACTCAGTTCGCGCCCTTTGCAGGAGCCTTTGAAAGGGTTAGCACTTGCTGGGATCCAGGGGATGCTATTGGCGGCTGCAGCTCCTGCGCTCTGCTGGTGCCTGCTCTTGGCTCGCGCCTGCCAAAATCCAGTGGTGATACTGGTGGCCATCGCCATTCCTGCGCTCCGCTGGTGCCCTGCTCTTGGCTTGTGTCCTTTGCAGGAGTCTTTGAAAGGGCTAGCACTTGCCGGGATCTGGGGGATGGTATTGGCAGCCGTCGCAGCTCCTGCATTCTGCTGGTGCCTTGCTCTTGGCTCGTGCCCTTTGCAGGAGCCCTTGAAAGGGCTGGCATGTACCAGTTCCCACGAAGACTGTTGTGCTGGGGTGGGGGGGTTGGGTTTGGAGACTCAGACCAATGTTTCCCATTCTTCACCGGTCCTTTGCGGTTTCCTGCCGGTTACTGGCTGGTTTTGGGCCACGGCTCCTGCTGAGGGCAATAGAAGTGGATGTGACCAGGCTGCCCGCTTCCGCAGCAGAGACGGGGACCGGGGGCGGTGGTGGTCTGGACCGTTCCATCATGGCTTGTTGGACGGCGACGATATCCCACAGGGCCTCCACCAGTGACGCGATGCTCTGGGCAATGTCGCTCTCCTCCTGTTCGGCCTGTTGGAGTGTGGGTTGTGGCCAGGCGCTGTGCTCCTCTCGGGTCACGTCCTCCCATTGCTGGGCGAGTTGGAGGGCGGTCTGCAGCGACCGAGATCTGGCAAGGCGCAGGTACTTGCGGAGCGCACCCGGTCACATGACTTCCACAAACTGGAACCGGGCTTGCTTCTCTTGCTCTTGCGTGGCAGCATCTGTGTATGCCCACTGGGCTTTCCTCTCCAGGTCAGTGGCTAGTCGAGCCAGGGACCCCCCACCCCCCCCACGCCTTCCGCGCTTGCCTTTGGAACCTGGCTTGCAGCAGCTCCGCTTCCCCTGTATTGCCGAACCAGCGTTGGAGGGTGGCCACCAGAGTGTGGTAGCTGCCCATCTCCCCCTCGGTCAGGTTCAGTAGCACCATCTGGGTCTCCCCTCTCAGCGGCGCTGTCAGTTGCTTTGCCTTGTTGTTCTTGCTCCACTTGCACAGCTTACCCTGCACGGTTAGCTACGTGTGGAAGGCCTACTAGCTGGTGGTGCCATCAAAGCTGGGCAACTTCGCGCCCCGCCATCCTGCTGTACTGTTGCCGCCGTCAGGTTGGTCAGCCCGTGGTCTCTCTTGGCTCCGGGTATCCGGTGTGGCGGTCTGCAGGACCCAGCCGGGCCCCATGCACTGTGCTCCCAGTGACTGCCATCTTTCAGTGCTGCTGCAACGGGTTACATGGTATGGGATACACACACATAAGGTAAGCAAGCAATGGCGGAATACAGCAGGGAGGGAATAACGCACAGCATGCAAACACAAACAGACAGCAGGGAATACATTACATAAACACAAATATACGGCTCGCTACATTATGAAAATGAGTCTGCCCCACCACCCCACTACACCCTCACCACCGACCTTGCCCCCACACACACTTTTAGAAAGGCTCCAGCGCCGTTGGGTCCAGTTGAGCTGAGTAAGTGAGCCACCAGCTAATGCAGTGAAGGGAAAATTGAAGTTACTGTAAATTAAATGTAATGTTAATAAATGTAACATGCTGGTCTCAAAGATGTGCGAATCAAATACCAAACCTGTGGTATTGAACTAAAACAGGCCAACTATAAACCCTTGTCATTGTAGTAAAACACGTAAAAGAATAAAAGTACTCGTAACTTTTTTTTTAAATTTGGATTTGAGTCCAGGTTCAGGATTTCCATTACATGAGAGTAGGTGTTAAAAGTTCATGCTGATATTGGACTCAGCTCCCACCAAGCTAAGCACCAACTAAGACATAGCTTCTTTTGCTGTAAACTAATGTGGTCCATCTGCGTTTCCTTCCATCTGATGATGTAGATATCCTTCTGCCTGGTGTTGATGGCTGAAGTATAAAGCTGGCTCCAGGGATCAGCCTATTTTGCCTCCCTGGTGCATCAGCACACACAACGGCTGCAATGCTGGTTCCAGGGATCAACCACAATGCAGCTTCCTTAGCGCATCAGCATGAGAACCGCCCGGACTGAGCTGAGTAGGGTACTTCTCTGGGGTCTTCAAGTGGGCACCTTGAAGTGTCTCTGAGAAACCGGGTTGTGGAGTGTGCCACAAATCCTCGACAACCCACCTCCACTGTGTAAACCTGGACACTCCATCCTCACTGTTCCACTTCAGCAGCTAGTTGAGCGTACCAAAGTTTCTTCCTTTCATATACCTCATCAGCAGCATCCTCACATGGCACTGTGAACAAGGCATGCTGATCCAGACCATAAGACAATACCAGGTCGAAGGTTAGTGGTGGCAATCTTGGGTGGGAAAATAAGCCTTTCTCCACGCAAGCGCTGACTTTCCTCGGTATCACCTCCAGCAGCTGCTCTATGATGATGTGGTCAGCCACTTGTGGTCCAGGCTTGTCCTCCAGCTCCAGCCACCGATGGCACAGGTGGCGGAGCTTTTGCGCAGCCACTTGCGGAAGCATCCCCTCATCCATCTGGAATTTCTGGAATCAGAGACGGTACGTTTCTGGGGTGATCCCAAGCTGATGGAGGGGGCCCTGCTTGATGAGACCATAATACTGGGCCTCTGATGCCTCCATCACCTGATAGGCCGTTTGGGCTTCCCCGGTCAGGCACGGGGCTATTTTAATTGCACAAACTGCTTTGGGCCACTGAGCCGCCTCTGCAACCCTCTCAAAAGTTACTAAAAATGCATCCGGGTTGTACTCCAGAGTATTTTAGTCAGCTTTGGTGCGACTACCAAATCCTGAGCGATAACAGCGTCCAAGCTGGTCACCAATGTGGTGGCCATCTTTTCGGCCAGCTGATTAAATAGCCCGGCCAACTGCATTTGGTGTTGGTTCTCCTGAGCGTCCCGCCTTTGTTCCTGCTCCTGCAGGAATTCTAAAAACTGTGCAGGATTGTCAGGATGTGAGTGTTGTGTGTAATAAAACAAAGTCCAAACAATGTTCCTAGAAAACGGGACATTTTAAACAACGAAAATAATAAAATTGCCCCTCTACCAACAATGGCATCAGGGTATACGGCAGGATTGCAATCCTCAAATAATAATTATAGTAGTACCCCACGTTTCTCCATAGTGCACAGCAAGTACTTGCCAGTGTGGTTTTGTGCTGATGTTCTGTGCTGTGCAGTTCAGTTCCCGTGCAGTGGGTGCTGACTCTCTGGCTACATCTCCATGGCTCTCAGTACTCTACAAAAACAGCAATTTCAAAACAAAACAAAACACAGCGCTCATTCAGGATAAGGGGGAGTGATCACCCATCTGCTTCCCCTTTGTACTACCAGAACTCCTCCCCTCGATCAGTCCAGTGCTAGGGCTTATCCAATTGCAGCCTGAAATGCAGCTGATCGCAATTAGATTGTTGTGCATATGGACAGATGCGCGCCCCCTCCAAGATGGCCGACTTCTGGTTTCCGCCTACCGTCAAGTCCGCCAGTCTAGGAGGAAGCATACTACCCACCTTACACAGCGTCCTTTTTGGTCGGGAGGGAGATTTGCAGTTCGAATACCTTCTCTCTCTGTCACATATCTCACCCCTCAGAGTGATGCCGAAGGAACACTCGGTCAACTCTAAGTTCCCTAACTGGCCCCCCTCCCGTGAAAAAAAATCTGCATTTTGGTGCTCCTTACCTGCACGATGGTTCACTATGTATTGGAAAGGTTGCAGCCCCAGATACCACCGAGTTATCCTGCCGTTATTGTCCTTCATCGTATGTAAACACCTTAAAGGGGCGTGGTTCGTGACAAGAGAAAAAAAAACGTCACAACAAGTAGTAGCGAAGGGCGTGAGTGGCCCATTTGATGACTCCTTCTGAATGACAGAGTAGTTAATCGCCCGAGGACCCATTTTCTTGTTCATATAAATAATCGGGTGTTCTACTCCGTCAGCTTGTTGAGACAGGACCGCCCCCAGACCAATCTGGTAGGCATCAGTCTGGAGGATGAACTCCTTACTGAAATCTGGTGAAATCAGAGCTGGGGCCTGGCACAGGCTGGCAAAGCCCCCTGACACTCCCCTGTCCATTTAACCATTCTTCTTGGTGAGATCTGTCCCGACCATAGTCACAAAGCTGACTTAAGTCTAAGACCAAAAAAAGGGCTTAAGACCGAGTCTGATTCACAAAGTGATTTTCTGGGGGTCTTAACTTAGAGTGCGTTTCTGTCCTCGCGCCACATATCTTCACTATCAGCTGCTCACTGCCTGAGGGAAAATTATCAATTTGGCTTCTTCACTGGGATTATAAGGTAAGAAATATAATTGTATCAGAAAATGTACTTCTATATATAAAAGTAATTTGATATATTTAATCAAGAGCATCTATCCATATTTTAATCTTTAAAATGTCAAGATCAATATTATTTGAATAGAAATACTGTACTTATACAATATTATTGAAACTAAATTTTGAAATGTTTTAGTCAAGATATCTAGGGCCAGTGATTTCTGTAGATCACCGAAATTGCCATGTTTTTTTTTTCCCCAGAAATGACCCTACAGCTGTTGTTGCTGCATAGAAGCACATTTATGTGCAGTTTTACCGTGTGTCCCTTCATTTACGGTACTGTTTATTTTTATTAAATACAATGTTTTTGTGCTGTTCTAGCTTGTGGCATAAAACAATTTGGTAGCTTTTCTTTTTAATTTTACAGTCTTGTACTGCGAACATTTGTGTATGTTTTTATAGTTAACAATTTGTAACATTTTGTTTATGCTCTAAAATTCACAATTTCATTTATTTAAATAAGTTTGAGTGATTGCTAAGATAGTAATGTACTTTTTTTTTACCTGCAACAAAGGTGGAATTGCATTGCTTCTGTTGGTTGAGGGAGAAAGGTCTGTATTTAAAAGATTTATTAGTTTCAATTGACTGTCTCCCAAAACGTTATTGACTTCTCAGTTCAGGTTTTCCCTGTTTAAAAAACACCCGTAAGCAATTTTCCAAATCTGGGTGATCTTCAAATAAATCATACAGTATCATGTTGAGTCGTTGTAGCAGGGCGGTAGAGGGCCCTGCTGTGTAAATGTGTGTGTTTATTTTAGAACAGGGTTTCCCCCTCCGCCTGTGTTATTTTGTATTTTGTGTTTGTTTAAGTATTCATTATTTAGATTTGTCGGCGAAGCACCGTATGTTTTGTTTATGTATTTAGGACGGTGTAGCCGATTTTGTTTAGTAGCGTGGATGGGTAGCCCCATCCACAGTAATTGAAAAACTTGTGCTGAAGGTGGCCATCTCCCGAATTAATTAAGTGATTCATTTTGTTGCTAATCGGGAGATGGTCACCTGAATATAAAAGCCTGCAGCTCTCGGCACTCGGGGTTGGTGTACGAGAGGAGCGTAGAGAGCGAGGAGGAGAGCGAGAGCGAGAGCGAAAACTAAAACTTAAAAGAATAAACATAGGAACAGTGAAGGCAATCTGCCCAGCCTGACCTGTGTTGTTTCATTTATTTTGTGTTCGTGATTTGTTTTTGTTTAACTATTTATTTTGCTCTGTGAGCACAGTGTGTTTTTGTTTAAACCTTTTATTTATTTTTTGTATTTAAATAAAACGGCGCCACCTTTAACTGCAGTACTTGCCTGGTGTCAGTATTTTTCTCGTCCCTGCTTCTGCCGTGACGTCACCACCCAGCCACCCTGTCACACATGGTGGCAGTAGTGGGATCACCAGCGCCTCCTGGACTCAGGCAGAAGTAGGGTACTGCAGTTTTTTTTTCGTTTTTTTTCATTTTTATATTACGTGTGGAGTGAGGAGAGTGAGGAAGGAGGATGGGAAGGTGGAGCTGCAGAAAGCAGCAAAAGCGGCGGCAACAGCAACAGCTGCCACCAGGGGAGGTCGGACCTATCTACGTGGTAAATGAGTGGTGCCCTGGTTGTGGGGAGTTTGGGCACACCGTGGCCATCTGCCCCACAAATACCAGGGAGAGGAGTGGGCTGCCCAAGCGAGCCAGGACCAAGTACGCCGGGGGAGACCCCAGAAGCGGGAGCTACCAGCCGTGGCCACAAAGCGGGAGAGCAGCTGGGATGCCATCCTCCAGGCGGTCATGCATGACTGCTGGTGCCCCATCTGTGGTGAGCAGGGGCATTCCCCACTCAACTTCCCTCTCCTGTCAGAGGGGTGCCTGCTGTGCCCATTTCCACCAGCAGAGGGAGAGTGTCTGCTGGTCCCGCCACCACCACCCACAGCAGAGAAGGTAGACCTGCTGTGCCCACCGCCACCAGCAGAGGGAGAGTGCCTGCTGGTCCCGCCTCCATCACCTCCAATGGTAGGAGCAGAGCAGCAGGAGTTGCCTGTCTCCACCACTGCCACCAGCAGAGGGAGAGTGCCTGCTGGTCCTGTCTCCACCACCTCTGACGACAGGAGCAGAGCAGCAGGAGCTGCCTCTGTCTCCACCACCGCCAGCAGAGGAAGAATACCTGCTGGTTCCATCTCCATCGCCGTGGGAGGACTGTGGGTCGCTCCCACCTCCACCAGCAGAGGTAGAGTACCTGCTGGTTCCGCCTCCATCGCCGCCACCAGCAGAGGGAGCATGCCTGCTGGTTTCCCCGCTGCAGCCAGAAGGGGAGGAGCCCCTGCCGCCTTTGCAGCCAGAAGTGGAGGAGCCCCTGTTGCCTTCGCAGCCAGAAGGGGAGGCGCCCCTGCCGCCTTCGCCAGGAGCAGAGCAGCAGGAGCTGCCTCTGCCTCCACCACCACCTCCCAAGGATGCCAGCCTCGCACTGCCCAAGGATGCCAGCCTCACACCGCCCAAGGATGCAAGCTTCGCACCCCCAAGGATGCCAGCCTCGCACAGCCCAGGGATGCCAGCCTCGCACCGCTCAGGGATGCCACGTCTGGATCGCCTGGGGCTGCTTGCTGCTCCGCATCGCCTGGGGCTGCCTGCTGCTCCGCATCGCCTGGGGCCGCCTGTTGCTCCACATTGCCTGGGGCTGCCTGTTGCTCCGCATCGCCTGGGGCTGCCTGTTGCTCCACATCGCCTGGGGCTGCCTGTTGCTCCGCATCGCCTGGGGCTGCCTGTTGCTCCGCATTGCCTGGGGCTGCCTGTTGCTCCGCATTGCCTGGGGCTGCCTGTTGCTCCGCCCCAGTTACAGGGTACGAGGGAGAAGTGGAGCTTCCGCTGCCGCCTCCATGGCCAGGGGCTCCCCTCCCGAATTCACCTCCGGAGGGTCTGCTGCTGCCGCCGTCGCCTCCGGAGTGTCCGAAGTTGCCACCGTCGCCTCCAGAGGGTCCACTGCTGCCGTCGTCACCTCCCGAGGGTCCGCTGCTGCTGCCATCGCCTGGGGTCATTGAGGGTTGTGCTTCGCCTGGGGCATGGTCTGGAAATGGAACAGGCCATCAGGGGGAGAGAAAGCAGTTTTCTCTTGTGAGCTCTGAGTGAGTGGAATTTTCCAGTATCCCTCTGTCAGGTCCAGAGTTGAGATCAGTCGCGCCTGTCCCAGTCGATCGAGGAGCTTGTTGACCCGGGGCATGGGATATGCATCAAACTTGGAGCTGGCATTGACCGAGTGGAGCCGTCCTTTTTCAGCACCATCACAATAGGACTGCACCACTCAATCACCCTGGTTCGGCCTGTTGTCCTACAAGCCACGAAGATCCTGCTGGAGGCCACATCAGTGCAGCTGGAAACTGTAACCGGGGAGATGTTGCTGTTGTTGGGGCTGGGGGAAGGGAACAATGAAGATCCAAGTCCGTGAAACATCCAGTGTGGTTTGCCCCTGTTCAAAACTCCTACAGCCTGGGCCTGGACTTCATGAGGCGTGTCGGGAGCCAACTGGAGCCCCAAGCAGGACTCCTGCAGTTCCAGTGGGGACCAGCACTCACTATGGCTCAACTGCTGGCACCAGCCAAACACCCGGGGAAGCCTTGCGGGAACAGGAACCCACTTGCCAGCCACCAGCTGCCTCTAGCTGGGTCCAGCTTCTATGGTGGCTAAACCGGAGGACCCAACGGAGGACCCATGGGAGCCGTCGTGCCCCAACAACCAGCCGCCAGCTCCAATAAGCACAGTTGGAGCCCCAGAAGCAGCCGCCAACCACCAGCCATTGACAACCGGGCCCAGCTCCTGTGATGGACAAATCGGGGGACCCACAGGAGCTGTCGGGCTCCAGCAGGTCCAGCCTATGCCAACAGCCTGCATGTCTGTCGCTACATCCCTGTGGTCTGCCTCTGAAGATGCTGCACTGGCAGCAGCAACCGCAGTCTGGCGGCGTAGCTGTGAGGGGCTTTGCCTGGAGCAGCAGGCCTAGCTGCGGGAGCTGCTGCTGAGGTACTACCACAGTTTGCTACCAGACCAGAAGAGGCAGGTCAGACACATCTGGTCCAACACAACATCAACACCAGGGACACAGCACCAGTCAAGCTGCATCCCCATCGCCTTCCCCTAGCACGACTGTGGCAGAGAAGGTCCTACGAGAGACGAGGGAGGCTGACCGATAAAGCTGTCTGACAGTCCCTGGGCAGCGCCAGTAGTGTTGGTCCTGAGAGTGAATGTTCTACGTGGACTACCGATGGCTGAACAAGATCACATGAAAGGACTCCTACCCTCTGCCCTGCATCGACAATTCCCTGGACCTGGTGACTGGTTCGTTATGGTTCACATTGCTGAATCTGAGAAGCGGATACTGGCAGGTGGCACTCACTCCTTAGTTGCGGCCAAAGTCTTCTCGACCAGCTGAGACCTGTAGCAGTTTAAGGTAATACCATTCGCACCAGCAACTTTCGAGTGGCTAATGCCCTGAATGGCATTCCCCCACAGAACTGCTCGGTCTATGTCAATGATCTCCTGGTATATGGCCCCAGTTTTGAAGACACCTTGGCAGGACTAAAGTTGCATCCTGACAAGTGCTGTCCTGAGAAGGGAGGTCATCTTCTTCGGTCATCGCGTCGGCGCAAGGGAATCAGTACAGAAGCGGCCAAGATCAGTGTGGTCCGGGACTAGGGTGACCAGACATCCCGATAAAATCGGGATAGTCCCGATATTAGGGGCTTTGTCCCGCGTCCTCATCGAGGTACTGTCGGGACGCCATTTGTCCCGATTTTTTGAGTAAATGTTGAAAATCCAGGCGTAAAATGTTTAATTTTTATTTTCTCGTTAGGACATTCCGTATATGTGGCTGCTATACTGTCTCGCGGTGCAACAGAATACTCTACTGGTTTAGGGCATGTTGTTTGAGAGAGTTGTTTGCATTGCATCTATGCGGCTATCCAATCACATTAACCTGCAGTCACATGATGCGGTATGCGTCATGTGTTTTTCTTGCGTCCGGTTTTACTGTCGAAGTGTCATGATGGCTGGTGTTGTTGATGAGCCTGTCACTAAAAAGCAAAAAAGGCAGTGCAAGTACCGAACGCAGTGGGGAAAAAATGGATTCAATCATATGCCCATGGTCATCTAATTAGAATTAGGGTTATAATTAGGATTTCACTGACATTTCGCACACCTGTTTAAACATTAAATACACCTAATATTTAGAGCACTATAAAAGCCTAAAAATAGTGGTACTTACTTTCTTACTAAAACAGAGTGCTGTCATTTGTTAAAAGGCAAGCATGCAACATCTCCCAACAGTTGCTGCCGACATTCTCTGTCTGGTGTGGATTTGCCCATACATTGAGACTGCATGTCTGCATCCACTGAATTAGTCCCAAAACTCAGTTACCCAAAGGTATCTGGCATTCTTTAATAAAGTCCATATATGCAGCACATTTGTTGTCATGTTATTTGTCCTATCCAGGAATTTATTTTATCAGTACCGAGTCAAAACAAAGAAAACGTGCCTATTCGGGTCTAAAATTCTAACTGTGTTTACAAAGTAAACAGCAGGTTGTTTGAATCGAAGAAGCTGTGCTTGATTGTACCTGTAGTGCTGATTTAACATGGGTACAACCAACACAGGAATACTTTTTGTCTGTGCTGACTTTCCAGTTTGTTTTCTGAAAGCTGTTGTTTGTTTTACGTTCTGTTCAGCAGCCTCTGTGGTGGCCTTTTGTTTAATGTGTGATTCTGAAGTTAGAGCGATCAATTATATTTTCTTTAAGTCACATTACAAGATGTGCAAAACAATTACCTCCATCTGCATGTACAGTTTATTTGGGAACTGTCTTGACACGATCCTCAGCCGAAATATACTTTGCTTGTTTTGCTTTGTCATCCATTTTTCGTATTTTACGTTTAATGCTGAAAACTAGATTTTAGCAACCTAAATCAAAACAATGCAGCACTGACTTTGTCCCACCTGCTACATACAATACAGCAGGTCACAGAAAAGCCAGTACAGGCGCACTGATAGGCTGATTAAAACATTGTTGTCATGTGAACAGCAAACAAGAAAGTTATGCTTTAATTTCATTCAGTTTAGAGGCAAGTTTAAAATCCTGTTCTGTTGTTCATGTTTATTGGGTTCCTCAAAAACTTGCTCTATCGCACTTCACTGGCTTGTGACAAATGTTGGATTTTTTCAACATCATCCGGCCCTGTGTGTTTCGTGGTCGCAGACACACAAGAAAAGGCCATATGACTTTTCATAAAAGACGCAGCTCGCAGCACTGTCAGACCACTGACTGAGACCAAAAATTGCAGTCAGAAGTATAAGCCAGCCTTAACCACTTTGGAGTTGTTTTTTTTAAAATTATATTTCTCTAAGTTTGTGTTTTTGCCTAAGTGCAATGCACACAGAAATAAAAAAGCCTATCTACAAAAGAAAGACACGTAGTTTGCATCGCTTGCATTGTGCAGTAGTTCACAAGATTTCTTTCCTCCTCTCACCAACCTCACTCTTGCTATCTGGTCACCCTATCCGGGACTGGCCTGTCTCCGCCAACCAAGTGCCAGCTGAGGGGGTTCCTGGGGCTGGCATCTTACTACCACCGCGTTGTGGCCCATTTCGCAACAATAGCTGCCACACTGCACTGGCTCCTGCGGAAAGGGGAGAAAGGAAGGGAGGAGAAAACAAAAAAAACATAAGGGAGACCACATCAAAACAAAGGCAACAACTCAGGTAAGACAGCCATTAAATGTATTTATCTAAATGCTAGAAGTCTCAGAAACAAAATGTTATAACTTGAAGCTACTGCACTGACAAGTAACTATGACGTGATAGGTGTTACAGAAACTTGGTTGTCTGAAAGTGATGGAGACGAATATAATATTAGTGGGTACATACTGTATAGGAAAGACAGGCAGGACAGAAGAGGCGGAGGGGTAGTCTTGAAGCCCAGGTGTTAAATCTGGACAAAGAAAACAACGCTGAATCAATATGGGTCAGAATAATGGACAAAAATTCAAAGGGTTATAACGCTGAGCAAAATAATCTGTTATACAATGACATTAGAAATGTGTGTAGCAAAGGAGAAGCCATGCTAATGGGGGATTTCAACTTCCCCCATATAAAATGGGAAAACCCGGTGGGGAGCACGACGGACGAAATTGAAATAGTAGAAATGACAAATGACTGCTTCCTAACGCAATTTGTCAAGGCACCGACTAGAGGGGAGGCATGTCTTAATTTAGTCTTTTCAAATAACAAAGACAGAATAACTAAAACAGAGGTCAGAGAGCCATTGGCAAACTCAGACCACAACAAGGTCTCATTTGAAGTGATTTTTAAAACCCCAAAAGTAATGACTAAAGCTAAGGTTTACAATTTTAGAAAAGCAAACTGTGAAGGTATGAAACAGAGACATAACAGAAGTAGATTAGAGTAAAATAGAGAAAACATCCACAGAAAAAGGATGGCTGTTTTTTAAAAAAAAAAAAATGTAGTAGAGACGCACAAAACAATTACATCCCAAAAGTAGACAAATCTAAATCTAAAACAAAATGGCCGAAATGGTTTAAAAGATCAATTAAAAAAAATATTCAGCAAAAAAAGGCAGTTTAAAAAGGGACCAAAAACAAAGTACACAGAAAGAGTACTTGGAACTGCAAACACAAGTCAAAAAGGAAGTTAGAAAGGCCAAGAGAGAGATAGAAATCAACATTGCTAAGGGGGCTAAAACCAATTCCAAAATGTTTTTTCAATATTATAACAGCAAGAGAACACTGAAAGAGGAGGTTAAATGTCTAAGAGACACAAATGGCAAAATCATAGACGAAGAAAAAAAATAGCAAATATATTAAATGATTACTTTTCACAGGTTTTTACAAAGGAGGACACGGACAACATGCCCCACATGTTGACCTGTTCCTATCCAATTTTAAATATCTTTAGCATAACAGAGGCAGAAGTGTTAACGGGACTAGGAGCTCTTAAAATAAACAAATCCCCTGGGCCGGATGAGATCCTCCCAATAGTACTCAAAGAAATGAAAGAAGTTATTTACAAACCGCTAACCAAGATCATGCAACAGTCTCCTGACACAGGGGTTGTACCGACAGACTGTAGAATTGCAAACGTAATACCAATCCACAAAAAGGGAGACAAAACCGAACCAGGTAAATACAGACCAATAAGACTGACTTCTATTATTTGTAAACTTATGGAAACTATAATAAGATCCAAAATGGAAAATGACCTATATGGTAACAATATCCTGGGAGACAGTCAGCATGGTTTTCGGAAAGGGAGATTGTGTCAAACTAACCTGCTTGATTTTGAGGATGCAACATCGACAATTGATAATTGCAAAGCATACGACATGGTTTATTTAGATTTCCAGAAAGCTTTTGACAAAGTCCCGCAAAAAGATTAATTCTCAAAGTGAACGCAGTAAGGATTCAAGGAAATGCATGCACATGGATTAGGGGGTGGTTAACATGTAGAAAACAGATAGTACTGATTAGAGGAGAAACCTCAAAATGGAGCGAGGTAACCAGTGGTGTACCACAGGGATTAGTATTAGGTCCTCTGCTATTCCTAATCTACATTAATGATTTAGATTCTGGTATAGTAAGCAAACTTGTTCAATTTGCAGACGACACAAAAATAGGAGGAGTGGCAAACACTGTTGCAGCAGCAAAGGTCATTCAAAATGATCTAGACAGCATTCAGAACTGGGCAGACACCTGGCAAATGACATTTAATAGAGAAAAGTGTAAGGTACTGCACACAGGCAATAAAAATGTGCATTATAAATACCATATGGGAGATACTGAAATTGAAGAAGGAATCTATGAAAAATATCTAGGAGTTTATGTTGAGTCAGAAATGTCTTCATCTAGACAATGTGTGGAAGCTTTTCACTATATATAGTGAAAAGTGTTGAATTTAAATGAAGGGAAGTAATGTTAAATCTTTACAATGAATTAGTAAGACCTCATCTAGAATATTGTGTTGAGTTCTGGTCACTACACTACAAAAAGGATATTGCTGCTCTAGAAAGAGTGCAAAGAAGAGCGACCAGAATTATCTTAAAAGGCATGTCGTATGCAGACAGGCTAAAAGAATTGAATCTATTCAGTCTTGAACAAAGAAGACTACGCGGTGATCTGATTCAAGCATTCAAAATCCTAAAAGGCATTGACTATGTCGACCCAGGGGACTTTTTCGACCTGAAAAAAGAAACAAGGACCAGGGGTCACAAATGGAGATTAGATAAAGGGGCATTCAGAACAGAAAATAGGAGGCACTTTTTTACACAGAGAATTGTGCGGGTCTGGAACCAATTCCCCAGTAATGTTGTTGAAGCTGACACCCTGGGATCCTTCAAGAAGCTGCTTGATGAGATTCTGGGATCAATAAGCTACTAACAACCAAACGAGCAAACTTTCTTATGTTCTTATGTTCCTCTGGATTGAAGACTGCCAGGCCACCTTCGACAGCCTGTGGAGTGCCCTGATCCAAACTCCCATTCCTGCTCGACACTGATGCTAGCAATGAAGGGATAGGGGCAGTCATCTCCCAGCTGGGGCCCGACAGGGAGAAGATGGTTGCCTACTTCAACAGGTCTCTAAACAAGGCAGAACGGCACTAATGTGTCGCCCGTCTGGAGCTGCTCGCAGTGGTTGCGGTGGTACACCATTTCTGCCACTACCTCTGCGGGCTACCCTTCATCATCCAGACTGACCACGCCACCCTGCAGTGGTTATTGGCGTTCTGGAAACCAGAGGGACAGATCACCAGGTGGATTGAGCGGCTGCAGTCCTTTGACTTCACTGTCGAGCACTGCGCCGGGGCTGCAGCCACTACCTGAAGCGGGAGATCAGAGAACGGGAGCTGACACCAGCAGAACAAGGGGAACAAGACCAGGAGGAGATGAGCAGGTGAGTGAGCCCACCATTGATGCGGCAGCACCGGGACCAAGACCCAGACCTGCAACCCGTCCTCCAGTGGCTGGATCAGCAGCAGCGGCCGGTATGTGAGGACATCGCTCTCCAGTCTGCAAAAGCTCTGGTCCCAGTGCGCCAGCATTGCGATCCAGAATGGTACTCAAGCGGCAGTGGCAGGTACTGGCAGGCTGGGAGGTCCGTTGGCAGGTGGTGGTCCCCAGTGCGTTGCAGCTAACAGTCCTCCAGGCCCACCATGGTGCCCCCGCTGCGAGGCACTTTGGGTCGCCAAAACACTTCTACTGGGGGCGCTGCCACCGTGAAGTGGAAGACGTTGTGATGACGGCACGGCCCGGAAAGGACCCTCGGACCGGTCACATGCCCCCCTCCAACAGTATACTGCTGGCGGCCCCATGGAAATGGTGGGGGTTGATGTCCTGGGCCCCTTCCCTTGCTCTGACAAGGGGAACCACTTTGTCTTAGTAGCCATAGACTATTTTACCAAGTGGCCTGAAGCTTATGCCTTGCCAGACCAGGAGGTGGAAACAGTTGCTGAAGTTGCTGGAGGGTTCGGTCCAGGTGGAACGGTTTTGTGTAGCCGGGGTTTTCAATGAAAAACAATAATATATAGTTTGCATTCAACTTTTTTTTTGGTCGTATGGGCATTTAACAAAAAAATCCCAAACAGCAGAGGGGTTTCGAGACATTTCTTTCAATACAGCTTACGCTATACAACGCTTTGCTGTCGAGATGGCAAATGAAGAAATTAAAGTTTTGCCTCTGGATAACACAAGCTGGAGGAGGGAGGGGCGGATCATGGTGCAAAGTTTTTTAAATTAAAATTATTAGAGTTAGCATATATTTTGTATGTTTCAAACATATTCTACCATAGCTCTTCTGTTACACTGTCTTGTATACATGGTATAGTATCCAAGTGCTTGCTCTATACACGGCAGCAGCGCCATATAGAGTTGCTACGTATAACGATTTGATAGTGGATTTTAATACTTTTACTTAAGTAATATTATTACTTTTGTTTAAGTAATATGCATTATACAAATCAAAAGATCACATTTTTGCACGTGAGTGACATTTAATGTGTGATTTATAGTATTCACACATTGTCAAACAGTTTCTGTTAACAGAGAAAAAAAAAAAGTGTGTGAATACCACCTGACGAACTACCTTACCCTACCTTACCTAACTACTAAAACTACCTTCGAATTCCTGGCTAGCGAACGAACCTTCGAACCTTCGAACAGATAATAACAAAACATACAGTCTACCTATTGCATTAAAAAGTGTCATATTACCAGTAAAATAGTTATTATTAAGACAATGTGATTTATGTTCGTAGTACATTTGCAAACTATTTTCTCATAAAACATCTCTTTTAATAAAGATCTGGACAACATTTTTTAAGTTTAAAACAGTTTGCTATATTTTACAATGTTATGGTAACCAATTTAAAACAAAAACGATGACCTACAGGGTGTTCAATGATTAAAGTTCACAGATAGAACGTGCTGACTGGCGCCATGAACCCTAATTTCAGACATTTGCGATATTTACTTTTTTCACGGTCTACCAATTTCCTGTGACACCGGCAAGGGAGAGTTGACAGGTCTGCATTCGAGGTCTACCAGAGATTAAGGCCCTCGTATTGACCAGTCAGGTTAAAGGAAATCTTATGCTTATGCTTTTAAAAAAATCTATAAATACCAAATTAAATGACAAAATATAACCAAAGAACCAAAAGACCTTCAAACAAGAACTGGGGGCATTCCTTTAAACTGCATTGGTTTCAGGTAATATACTATCTAACTGTACCACTTGGTGGAGCACTAGCTGTGTTAAGCTTATTAATTTATTGGCTGAATTTATACATTTTAGATTTTTTTTTAATATATAATTTTAGCAATTGTTATCAATTTTTGTACATATTGTCTGGGTAGAGGTCAAAATATTGTTTTATTAAATGAATATGTCATTATACTGAAATAAAGCTTTGAATTTTTTAATTAGAAAGAAAGCAGCTTTTAATAACTTGGAAAACCCTTTCACTAAGAGAATGAGTAGGAAGTTCAGCCTCTGTGCCAATGTAAATGTGTCCTGTGCCAACTGAAACTAGAACAAGATCAGCCCAGCTCATGCCACATTAGCCCTCAACATCCCTCAAAACAAAATTACTAAACATTTGCAAAAAGCTCAAATCAATTAAACAAATTTGAAATTAAATTGGAATCTTCACTACATCTTGATGTCTCTTGGCTATATTAAACTTACAATTCCTACTGCTGCATGAATTGACCTTTGATTAACCAGACCTAGCACACCAAGATTTAAAAAATAATGTCTGAAGACTACTTCAAAAGTTGCACGCCCTGTACATTCAAGAAAAATCTTGTTTAATCCATTGATACCACTTTTGTACTATTGCAATGTGTATAACTTTAGCCTTTGTTCCCTTTCAGAGTATATTTTATAAAACAGTTTCTTCTCAGTCCCAAAGAGGAATGTATTAAGGGTTCTCACCTGCTTATATTCCATAGCTAAGGCCAGCTCAGTGAAAAGTCACAGAGTAATATATTTTCTCTGAGAGTAGTATTTACTCTAGTTACAAAAAGACCAGCCTATGGGAATTGGAGAGCATTAGGTTATATCAAAAGTAAATTAGTATTCAGTGCTTTTTTCAAAAGGGAATTCACTTTACTAGATGTGTTTTAAATTGTTAAATTATACCTATCTTTAATTTACTTGTTGCTGCTATTGGTTTTGGAACACACATTTCCTGGGTTTGTTAGCACAATGTGTTTTTATTTTACTTATTCATTAAAAAAAAAATTGATTAAAAAAACTTAAATAAGCATGAACATAACAATTAATTGCTATGAAATTCGCTATATACTAATATATTGTGTACAAGATATGTGCAAAATAAATCATGGCGACGAGTTACACCTCTTTATTGTAGTTAAACATCATCAATGATGCATTTTGTATTTTATTGGTTTGCAGGGAAGAATAAGATTATGTATTTACCTTTTTAAAGACTAAAGTTGCTTATTACAGTATGTGAATTCGAGTGGCTGAGACAGAACACATAGCCACTAAATTGGTAGTTTCGACACATCCCCTAATCCAGCGACGGAGTTTAGAGACGATCCCTGGCGACCAATTTTCAGGTCGGTGGCAGATGTGAGGGGTACTAGAATGACGTCAGTAAAAGAGTAGTTCCCCTCTTGTGTGGCTTGCAAAAGCCAAAACGTGTTATAAAAGTTTTAAATGTTACTTGATGCGAATCGTCTTCAGTTCAAAGACAGGTTGGAAGCAAAACGTTCTATCCCAGTGATACAGAACCGGTCAAATATACTAGTTCGACTCGAGTACGGTGAATCGCTGCACAGTTTACAAAAGCGAATGCAGCTATTTATAATTTGAATATGAAAATTGATGAGCAGAAGACTCTGACGCATCTAGAAAAAAATTAATTCAAGACAACATTTTTGGACATTTTGTGTTCGACGGAATTATACGACATGGGAGCCCTAAGGATTTGCAAACAGGTGCTGGCAATATTAACAGGTAGGCTACGCTAACTCTGAAAATGTCACCTGAGCAATATATTTAACTTTAGTGGATATTGTTTAAGATATTTAATTTACTAAGTACTAGGTAAACTGTTTTGTTATTTAGTTTTATTCTACTGACACGTTTTCTGTTCAAACTGGACGTTAGCCACCTGTCCAGTATGAATTTATTTGTTTAGAGAGCGACTTCCTAACCGGAAGGACGGCATACTTTGATCTAATTACATCAGTGGATGTGCTAGAAAATGATCTGGCTTTTCTTTTTTTGCTTTCTTTACTGTTGTAACTCAGAATTTTAAAATCTTTTTTTAACTACTTAGTTGAGCTACTACAGTAGCTCGGAAATTGAATGGAAACGAGAACAGATTACACACATTGGGTTGTTATGTGCATATTTCTGCTTCTGTGCTTGAGCTGGAAGTGATGACTTGTAAGGTATTGCTTACGATTAAGTCAGCGCAGATGAATGTACTGCGTAGAAAAAAAATGGTATGGTACACCATTAGCCTATTTCATTATTCTGCCTGTTTTATTTCTGAGATATATCACCACAGACACAAATATGGTATTTTTTAAACATCTATATTTTAAATTAAACCGTGTAATTATTTAACGTGTTTTAGTTCATGTCCTGTTATATAATAAGTATTACTATATTTTCAACAGCATAACAACTACTGGAGTGGGCTGTTTTCAGATCTCTTGCTTACAAAATATCTTTGTAGAACAGATCTCTTGCTTACAAAAGATCTTTGTATAACAACTATAATCATCTTCTCAACATAAATATGTAAGTAAGATGTTTCACACCAGTTCAGTTCAAGTCCCTGAAATTTGTTAAGTGTCCCCCACCTGGGATTGAACCCACGACCCTCCGGTCGGGAGTCCAGAACCCTAATCACACTGCTGAACCAGTATGAACAGGTTCCAAGATACTTTGTAAGCAAGGGGTTGAGTAGGGTATGGCAACAATTCCCATCCCCACTTTTAAGCATTTATTTTGTAATGACAAGTGGTGAAACAGTGAACTAATCCACTGTGTATTATTTGAACACTATTATATTGTTTATCCCACTTTAAAACATCTATCAGCTGATATTCAATCAAAATATCATTTGGTAGTCCACTACTTCCACTAATAATTTAATTGACTTTCAAATTAGAAACGGAACAATTGACAAATGTGGATTCTTTGAACAGTAGAATTGAATTGCAAAATGAATCAATCAAAGATCAAAAGATGATGTCAAAGATTTAATCTGGCTAAATGCTTGCCAGGTAATGTTAAATCTTCTCATTTGATTGTGAACAATTCCTCAAACCCATATTGTATTTAATTAGCATGACCTTCAAAGAAGAGACACTTTATAAGGCTCAAAACTTTAATCTGTGATTTGGAAGAACATTTCCAGTTACCGCACTGTTGACTCAAACTAATTTGTTGTTTTACAGAAGTTAATTATTAAGTAACACTTTGGTTTTAACAGTGTTTTAAAACTTCAGTGCTCACTACAAAGAAACAATTAATTGCATTAATTGATACCATTGGGTTTTTTTTTTTTTTTAATTCATGGATCAACAGGACATTGTTAATACAAAAAGAAAAAAAAAATGGTATTATGGTATTCTCACATGACAGCTATGGCCAAACATTTTGCAGCACTCTATAGAATTAACACATTTTGCTTCATAAAGTTGAATAAAACCTGCTGAATAATGTGCCGTTAACATATTGAATTACATACCGCTTTGTTGTATACATACAACAGTTTTTATTCTTGGACTTCTGTCTGCTTTTAAATGTGTGCTGCTATGTGTGCTGTTAGTTGTGTCCGTAGCATTCCCTATAGGGCTACCTTTTTCAGCATACATTATTTGCATTTTCATGGGTTCAATAGATGTATACATTTGAAAGTAAAACAGCCAAGACACTGCAATTTTGGAGATTGAAGTACGATCGGCTGCTGTAATATTGTGATTTGGAGACTGGAAATTGCACTCTTGTTTCAACAGTAGGGCATCTCTTCTTGAACTATTTTAAAAGGCAGTGCAAGACCAATTTGCTTGTACACTTCTTATGCATATAGGAAATGTACAGATATCTTTCAGACATATCAGCTGATAGTTAGCTTTTATTCCAGTTCATGTCTAAATAAAAATTCAAGTCATGGTAGACACTGGCTCTCTAGTTGTATTGTTTCCTCTTAATGTTTTCTGGCCTTTTTTTATTGAATATACATTTGATGTTGCCTTTTTTTGTTTTATGTAACTGTGCTTTGTTTGTGTTAAGGTTTAACCTTGTGCAAATATGCACATGCTGACTGGAATGCGACCAGGGAATCAGAAACTGGTGCTGTGCTCTGTGACAACCTGGAAGATGACAACTGCACAGGTAATATGGTTGTATTCATCAAATAAATATTCATTGTTCATTGTAGGAACAATTCAATAATTGATAATTTAATGGTTATCTGGGTTGATTAGTTTTCTTACTAACAATATTTAATTGATGTGTTACAAAGATCGAGGATTTACTATGAACACACATTCACATGCAGACACAAGGAATGTTTAAAAAATAGTAGTATTTTATTAAGTACACAAAATAATAAACAGAAATCAAAAAAGTCAGGAAGTAAATGTCTTAGTCTCTGTGCACAAAACACAATTCAAAAACTCTCACTGCCTTAACTTGACTAGCAGGCAATTGAAATATGACACCGCCTGTCTCCTCACACACCAGCACTGGAACAAGCAAGCAGGCTGTGACATAGTAGCTTGCTCACACACACACACACACACACACACACACACACACACACACACACACGCCCACATCCAAGCACACAGCCTCAACTGAGATGATGCAGACAATCTTAGAATACATCATAGTAAGCTTAGTAATGGTATATAGTTTACTTTTAAACAAATTCTTCATACAACAATATGAGCTAGATTATTTATAGTTACTTCATCAAGTTTCACTAAAAGTTATTTCACACGCAAAGTGTGCAAACTAAATAATTAACAGTATAATTCTATGTGAATGTGTTACAATTCATTAATTTAGTTCCATGCAAGGAAAATGCAACTGGAATTATACTTAGACTTTTGGTCTGCTGTTTTGGAAACTCAGTACAAAAACTCTCCTCTCCACAACAGCCTTCAATCCTATATTGGATCAAACTCGGCACCAAAGCTTTCGATTCTCGATAGAATCAACAAACAGCTGCGACAAAGTCTTCAATCCTCGGTATAGGATCCACAACAGCGTCCGTCCGTTCTGTCCTCTTCGCTGAATCTTTTAGCTACGCATGTAGCAGGGCACAGTTTCTTTTGGATACTGTGGTTTTAGGTGTACAGCAGACCTAGACTGGTTTGTCTGATAAGTCTCTTAAGTTTTATGGCCATCTTTCAGCCGGGCCTCAGTCTTGTTGCTTGTGGTCATTGACTCGCTTGCTTCCTCGTCTTGGGTCCGTTTTCAGGCAGAGTCCCGTCATGATTCAGTTTTTATGCAGAGTCCCGGAGTTGCAGCTTTGCTTAGCAGAGTGACAGCACCTTGTTTAGCATTCGATGTGGAGCACAGAATGTTCAGTTTGCTTAGATATTTTATAGTCTGTTTCACTCTGCTAACTAGCCACTTTCATGAGATCATTTGTGTATCTTGCCTTTTTTTAAACTCGCAGTCCTTTGATGTTTTAATGTCCTTTTCCACTGGGACATCACTAGTTTATGTCTTCCTTGCGTCAAAACGATTGTTGTTGCATGTGTGAATTATCTGTACATAATTCAACTGTCCGCTGAGCCTAATCCATAAAAGGTGCTGGTCACCTAATCAATATGTCACGTAGTTCAGTATGTCTGCCAGGAACCAAGGGGCCCTTTTTCTTAAGACACAGCAGTTTGCCCTGTTTCTCAAGATACACAATTTCATTATGAATCCAGTTACATTTCTAATACACGTTCATGTTTCCCCCCTTTCGTTTGGGAACTTATTTCTGAAGTTCAAGAACGACAACATAAACCTCACATGGACTCGTATTATACATATACATATATACATACATACATACATACATACGTCTGCTAAGAAATAAATTTTATATATATATATATATATATATATATATATATATATATATATATATATATATATATTATTTCTTAGCAGACGCCCTTATCCAGGGCGACTTACAATTGTTACAAGATATTACATTATTTTTACATACAATTACCCATTTATACAGTTGGGTTTTTACTTTAGCAATCTAGGTAAAGTACCTTGCTCAAGGGTACAACAGCAGTGTCCCCTACCTGGGATTGAACCCACTACCCTCCACTACTCCACACTGCTCCATATCTCAACCCTAACAGAATGTGTATATCACACTAAGGTCACATATATAGAAGAAAGATAGCACACATTGGGTTTATATCTGCTTTTATGCTTGTTCCTGTTACTTCTGTGTTACAATGTTGCCTCAGCATTTTCACTCTGACCTGCTGCAATCGCAGGACAAATATTCCCTCCCTGTTCATTACTCTCAGACATTTTTTTTTTCATGACCTGAATTGTCTTAGATCTAATTAACATCTCTTTACCACCAGGTGTTTTTGGACAATTAACCCCACTCCTATAACCAAGGCAGTCACTAACCCAGACAGTATGATCAGAGTGAATATAACTCCAAACTCTGTCCTATGGATAATCAAGTTGTCTCTGGGTCCCAGTCACAAATCCGAGACCTGAAGGGCAGTTAGAGTGACAGTAATTTCTGTGTGGTGCTCCTTTTGATTAAAGAGCTGCTCTATAGCAGGATCCATTTGAAACTTGTGTCCTCTAAAGACATCTAATATTTCAACTTCTGCCTCGTGAAAATCAGTCTGCAAGTAATAAAGGGCTAAATCTCCAATGTGGGCAATCGCCCCCATCGTCACCGTGAGCAACACAGGGTCTGCCGGTAGCTTAATAACTTTAACAGTATCATGCTGGTCATGTGACTGTAAATTCTTGTTGTGGGGTGCTCATGAGCCATTGAGCATTAGCTATTTCGGCTCTGGCTTTCGCCTTTCCCCCCGGCATTGTCACAGTAACTTTGCATTTCTCAGCAGTAGCATCTTTCCTCAAACCACACAATACCTGAGCCGTATAACTAATAAAGGGTTCACTAGGGCAGAGCCAGTGTCCCGAATAGTGCTGCACAGTTCTAAGTTAGGCACCAGATAGAGATTAGGACTGCTATCTTGATACTCAACCACAGGTGGTGTGACTAACGGTACATGCTTATCACCCTGCCAGAACCTGATGTTCAAGACCGCTTTCACTTCCTAAACTGTATGCTAAACGCGCTTGCAAGGGCTCTACACTTTCTTGTGTTGCTTGCTGTATGGCTGTGAGAGTCATCATGGCATCCTGTTCTATGGGGGAGAGAACAGGGCCTGGCTTTCGCTCATTCTCGCTAATATACTGTACTGGAATCCATTGATGGGGTTTAGTGTAACTAACCTCTTCATCCCCCCTTTCCAAGTATTCAGGACAAGGTCCCACAATGGGAAGGGTCAATTCAGAATCATAAAATGACTCATCCACAACCATGCCTACGTCCGTGTCATGTATGTCTCTAACCCTTGCATGCAGTATGCCTGGTCTAAAGTCAATCTGCGACCCTATCCTTACGAGACAGTCGGCTCCGACCACCACACAGTCTACTGGCAAGCCTCTGACCACATGCACATAATGCGTAAACATCCTATCTCCAATCCCAACACTGATACGACTAATACCTGTGCTGAGGACGGGGTGCTTACTGTGGGGAATGTCATTTAACATCTCTCTTTTGTTTACTTGTTCCAGCTGTGGGTTACTGTCTTGAATCTGATCAAACAGACACTCGCTGACCAAAGTGTTCTCATACTGTGGAATTACAACAGCATCAGCCACTTCAGTGGTTTCTACTTTCACACATGCACACATCTTGTCGGCTCTGAGGTCAAGAGGGACATGCATTTGCACCGGGCCTCCTTCGCCCCCCCGTCTGGCTTCAGTCCTGTCAGCTATGGATACTGGAGACATTAATTGCCCCTGCCGGGTCTTACTGTTTGTTTTAGTTTTGGGGGGGGTGGTCTGCTTGAGCTGTTTTTCTATCAGGTCCATGGTCTCCGCTCGTATTGAAATCAAGGGCTGTAGGGGACCATCATAAACTACATTCAACACTGACCCTTCTCTTTTTACGCATCCTGTTTTTTTTTTTTTTCAAACTTCCTACTTCACTTGCCAAGCACGGTTTCTTGTAGGATATTGGTTTTTTTTACACCGGCCCACAACACTTTACTGCTGCAATCAATCAGGGGTCGGAGTCTCATCAATAGATCAGCCCCAATCAACAAGTTTTCTGCAGCTGCGCTTGTAATATACACAGGGTGGGTAACTCTGCGTTTCCCAAACTCAGAACAGACCCAGCTAATTCCCAGGGGGTGGATACAATCATTGGTATAGCTATGAAACTCCTAGCTATAGCTGTCAGTCTCACCTGTCTATTTGAGCTTCCTATTACCATGATTCACATGATCAAACATCTCTTTAGTCATTAGTGTAGCATCCGCACCTAAATCCAGTAACACCTCGCAATTTACAGCTCCCTGCAACATAACTGGAAAATATGGTCGATTATCTTTGATTATGATATCTCCCAACTTTTATTCCCGGTATTGTAACACCACCCAGGTCTGACACAGTATGCCTTTCCATGCTTCCCATCTCACTTTAATTTTCAGTGGCACCTATCTGCCTGACTGTATTAATCTGTGGAAGCTGTATTTGTTCCCCGTCTAGTCATGTGGAGGTAGCTGTTGGTGTGGTAGCCTGTGTGTTCTGTCTTTGACACCCGTGTCACTTGAGGGCTGCTTAGTAGTCAGTTGCTTCAAATTTTCCTGAATCTGCTTAAGTGATTCCCTGAGTTCTTTATCCCTGAGGGGGGTGATGCTGGGACGCCAGAATCACCGTCGAGCCCTCTTGAGGTGTCGTGGGCTAGTCAACGAAACACCGAGGATGGAAGGTGCCCACTTGAAGACCCCAGAGATGTACCCTACTTAGCTCAATCCAGACGGTTGTCATGCTGATGCGCTGGGAGACCGCACTATGGTTGATCCCCGAGCCAGCATCGCAGCCGCTGTGTGTGCTGATGCGCTAGGGAGGCAAAATAAGCTGATCCCTGGAGCCAGCATTACACTTCAGCCATCAACACCAGACAGAAGGATATCTACATCATCATATGGAAGGAAGCGCAAATGGATGGAGACACATATGGATCACATTAGTTTACTGTGAAGCTACGTCTTAGTTGGTGCTTATCTTGGCGAGAGCCAAGTTCAAATCAGCATGAAGTTTTAACATCTACTCTCATGTAATAGAAATCAGCCTGAGGGTTCTCTTCCTGATACGAAGTGTTTTTAAACTTACCCCTGTTATTTCTATTCTTATAGCGTTCTTTGTTATTACCCCCGCACTGGCTAGCTTGGTTCCTGCCAGCTGAATTGTTACTGTAATTATTCTCGGACTGCTGAGGTCTTGCCTCCCTTACCAGGTACTGTTGTTTATTTGTTTTAGCGGCTGGCAATTCTGATCCCTCTATCTGCAGGGGCGGCTCCTCGCTTGCTACTGCATAAATCATATCTGCAGCTGCTATGTCTTTCCTATGGAAACTCCCTATTTTACGGGACCAGATTTCTCGTGCCTTATCCACTATCACATTCACTGGAGACGCAGAGTTCACAACCAAACTTGCTAACTCTCCTAACACTGGATGCAAGCTATTCAAATACAACGGTCTAAACTGTACCATTTTATCGGGATCCTCACCTGGACCACAACCTGCTTGGTATGTGTGCTTAAGCTCATCGTAAAAATCTCGAGGATCTTCCTTTTCCCTACATTTCATGTTGTACGCCCTGGGTTGGGAAAAGGGAGTATTTCTTTATTAACTCCTGACATAATTTCTCAAAGTTAATTTGCGTTTCCTCTGGTAAATTATTTACCCAAGCAGTATGCAGTAACCTTTGTTTAAGAAAAAATGACTTTTGCTCCTCTTCTACAATTCCAGCCAATTTAACAAAACCTCTAGTTATAGCGATGAAGTCTTCTATATGATTACCCTTTTCTGTCGGGTCGAACTGTGGAACTTTTACAGTCATGCTTAACAGTTCACTGAATGTCATTTTAGACCCTAACTGTGTTCTGTGTGGGACTCTTGCGTTCGGAAAGCCAGGTATATTCAGGTGCTGGTCTCGTCTTTGCGCATGTATTGTGTATATCTCTGGGATATTGAAAACCCGGAGTGCTAGCCTGTGGGTTTCGGGGAGGCAGTGCTACAGCCTCCTCGGCATCAGCCTCAGTTCTATCCCAAGTTACCATTGCTCTCTCATGTTCCAACTCTTTAATTCTATATTTCAATGCAGACTTCTCACTGATCAAACCACCATTCACCTCATTATTCCTATGCAGTGCTTCATTAAACTCTGTTACGCAGTTGACACCTATCCAGGCTGATCCTCAGATCTTGAATTTCGGCTGCTGTTTCATCTCTAAGCTTAGCATGCTCTCGCCTCAAAGCCTGATTTTCTCCAGTTACAGCCTGAAGCTCTCCAATCAAATCCTGATTTTTGCTCATCAAAACCTGACATCTCTCTTGCACAACCTGACATTTGTCCTGTGCCAAGTCCAACCTCTTAATCAACAGGCATACTATAGTAGCAATTGCGCTGACAAGTCTCACAGTCTTAACTTTAAGTTGTTGAAACATATTTTCCTGAGCCCTCCTGAGATTCAACTCTGTGGGAGAAACGACAAGATCCCCTGGATCGGGAGCCCCCGGTGTATCCGTTTTAATCGCCTCTACCACATATTCATATAGCCCCTGCTCGGAAACAACTTCCAATGTAGGCATCTCCACCATGGCATCAGTGTCTGACTGTGAAACTACAGACATGGCTATACTTTCTAACTTGGCTTTCAGTCAAAATTATATAGCCTGCAGTTATGCACCATTCAAAATACACAAGAAATCAAACAACACTGCGGCAATCAATATTTGATAAATGTGGTTTGCGGAAAGTTTACTTTACTGCTCTGTGATTTTCTGTTCTAACAACGCTGTTATATGCTGTTAGAAGGGAAAAGCAACTACTTTACAGCACTGGTTTTTGATTCCAACCCCGTTTGTTAAACACAATTGGAAGGGAAAAACAACTACTACAAATTCAATTCCAAGTTTAATTCTTTGTGTCTGTATGTTCATAAACCCGGCACTTACTGTGCTAAATCAATCTTATCACGTCGGGGTCACCAGTTAATGTAGGAACAATTCAATAATTGATAATTTAATGGTTAAATTCAGTTCTCAGTTATTCAGTTCTCTTACTAAAAAGTATTTAATTGATGTGTTACAAAGATCAAGGATTTACTATGAACACACATTCACATGCAGACACAAGGAATGTTTAATCAATAGTAGTATTTTATTAAGTACACAAAATAATAAACAGAAATCAGAAGTCAGGAAGTAAATGTCTTAGTCTCTAAGCACAAAACACAATTCAAAAACTCACTGCCTTAACTTGACTAGCAGGCAATTGAAATATGACACCGCCTGTCTCCTCACACACCAGTACTCAGCAAGCAAGCAGGCTGTGACGTAGTAGCTTGCCCACACACGCCCACATCCAAGCACACAGCCTCAACTGAGATGATACAGATGATCTGAGAATATATCACATTAAGCTTAGTAATGGTATATAGATTAAGTATATGGCAAGTTTACTTTTAAATAAATTCTTCATACAACAATATGAGGTAGATTACTTATAGTTACTTCGTTTCACTAAAACTTTTTTCACGCGAACTAAATAATTAACAGTACAATTCTATGTGAATGTGTTTACAATTCATTAATTTAGTTCCATGAAAGGAAAATGCACTGGAATTATACTCAACGGTTCCTTGAAGCTTAGACTTTTGGTCTGCTGTTTTGGAAACTCAGTACAAAAACTCTCCTCTCCGCAATGAAGTCTTCAATCCTACATTGGATCAAACTCGGCACCAAAGCTTTCAATTCTCGATAGAATCAACAAACAGCTGCAACAAAGTCTTCAATCCTCGGTATAGGATCCACAACAGCGTCCGTCCGCTCTGTCCTCTTTGCTGAATCTTTTAGCTACGCAGGTAGCAGGGCACAGTTTCTTTTGGATACTGTGGTTTTAGGTGTACAGTAGACCTAGACTGGTTTGTCTGATAAGTCTCTGTAAGTTCTACGGCCGTCTTTCAGCCAGGCCTCAGTCTCGTTGCTTGTGGTTGTTGACATCGCTAGTTTATGTCTTCCTTGCGTCAAAATGATTGTTGTTGCACATGTGAATTATCTATACATAATTCAACTGTCCGCTCAGCCTAATAGAGAACAGGCGCCGGTCCTCTAATCAGTAGGTCACTGTGACAGGATGGCGTGTGTGAGTGACGTCAGACCAGAACCAGGAAATAAAACAACAAGAGAGGTGGAGTTTGGTGGAGCTGAGCGAATGGTTTCGCTCTGCATTTAATAAATAAACAGAACACAAAAAACAGGATACGGCACTGGTAGCCAAAATAAAGAGACAAACAAAACGAACTATACAGACAACACACGGTGAGCAGATTTAACTACTTATTACTACAATTACCTCCGTCTCCAAACCCGTTCTCCACTCACCGAACACACAACCCCGAGTGATTGAAAACATGCTGCTTTTATGCAGTTGTACCGAGACTCGATTGCTAGTCAATCATTCAATTGGAATCTCGGTACAACTGCACGTGAATAAATTAAAGTGCACTTTCCCGTGTTCACATACTAATACTTTAAATGCACGTGATGTGATTTGTGCCATCCTCGTGCCTAAATACAAATCTATATTTTTAAATACACGTGAAACACAGACCCGCTTATATCCCGTGTACCAATGCCTATACACCAACATTTACACACAACACGTAACATACAATATACACGGGGGCACTTTGCCACATATACCCCCTTGTGCAAAGCACACATGGCCTCAATGGCCACCTCCCCCTCAGTCTTAAAGTCCCGGAAGAGGGAGAAGCAAGGTGTTTCTGGGGGTGGCCATGGTGGAATGTCCTCCACTCCCCACTTCTTCGTGGCTATCAGCTCCCTCTTCCGGGCTCCGCCACACACTATCCTGCCGCGAAAGTGCGGCTGGGGAAGCTGGTCTCCTGACCTCCCCCTTCTTCATGGCGGCATTTCCCCTCCGTGGAGCTCCGACCACACGATCTCCGGCAGCGAAACTGCTGCGAGGGGCGGGTCTCCTGACCTCCCCTTCGTGGCGCTAGCTCCCCTCCGTGGGGCTCTGGCCACCGTGTTTCCTGCCACGGAAATGCGGCTGGGGAGCTGGTCTCCTGACCTCCCCCTTTCTTCATGGCCGCAGCTCCCCTTCTTGGGGTTCTGGCTACAGTGTAGAGACCCCAGGCGAAGCAGGACCCTCGGCGACCCCAGGCGAAGCAGGATCCCTGGCGACCCCAGGCGGCGGCAGCAGCAGCGGACCCTCGGGAGGCGGCAGCAGCAGCGGACCCTCGGGAGGCGGCGAGCAGCAGCGGACCCTCGGGAGGCGGCGGCAGCAGCAGCGGACCCTCGGGAGGCGAACTCGGGAGGAGCCCCTGGCCATAGAGGCGGCAGCGGGAGCTCCACTTCTCCCTCGTACCCTGTACCCTGTGTGGAGCGACAGGCAGCCCCAGGCGATGCGGAGCGACAGGCAGCCCCAGGCGATGCGGAGCGGCTGGCAACCCCAGGCGATGCGGAGCGGCTGGCAACCCCAGGCGATGCGGAGCGGCTGGCAACCCCAGGCGATGCGGAGCGGCTGGCAACCCCAGGCGATGCGGAGCGGCTGGCAGCCCCAGGCGATGCGGAGCGGCTGGCAGCCCCAGGCGATGCGGAGCGGCTGGCAGCCCCAGGCGATGCGGAGCGGCTGGCAGCCCCAGGCGATGCAAGGCAAGCATCCTTGGGCGAAGCGAGGCAGGCATTCAGGACAAGCTGGGGTGCGGGTTTTGGCCCTCTTCTCGGCCACTGCGGCCGGGCGGTTCTTCCCCATGCCCTTGCATAGGCTGCTGAGGACCGCCAGCATCTAGTCCTGGTTTTTCTGGTGAAGGGAGAGGCAGCTCCTGCTCCTCTCCTCGTGACGGTGGGGAAGTGATACCAGCAGGCATTCATCCTCTGCTGGTTGGGGAAGTGTTACCAGCAGGCATTCATCCTCTGCTGGTGGGGAAGTGATACCAGCAGGCATTCCTCCTCTGCTGGTGGGGTTGGCGGAGGCAGAGGCAGCTCCTGCTGCTCTGCTCCTGCCGATGGAGGTGGCGGAGGCAGAGGCAGCTCCTGCTGCTCTGCTCCTGCCAGTGAAGGTGGCGGAGGCAGAGGCAGCTCCTGCTGCTCTGCTCCTGCCAGTGAAGGTGGCGGAGGCAGAGGCAGCTCCTGCTGCTCTGCTCCTGCCGGTGGAGGTGGCGGAGGCAGAGGCAGCTCCTGCTGCTCTGCTCCTGCCAGTGGAGGTGGGAGCGGCATGTAGTCTCCTGGCAGCGGAGGTGGGAGCGGCGTGTAGTCTACCCTCGTCTCAGGGGACTGGTGCGGCCCTCCCTCTCTTGCAGGGGACTGGTGCGGCTCTGCCTCGGAAGGGGAGACCAGCAGGCCTTCACCCTCTGCTGGTGGACAGGGACCCAGCAGGCATTCACCCTCTGCTGGTGGACAGGGACCCAGCAGGCATTCACCCTCTGCTGGTGGACAGGGACACAGCAGGCATTCACCCTCTGCTGGTGGACAGAGACCCAGCAGGCATTCACCCTCTGCTGGTGGAGGAGGCAGAGGCAGCTCCTGCTGCTCTGCTCCTGGCGGTGGAGGTGGCGGAGGCAGAGACAGCTCCTGCTGCTCTGCTCCTGCCGATGGAGGTGGCGGGGGACCAGCAGGACTTCACCCTCTGCTGGTGGAGGTGGGAGCTGCAAGCAGTCCTCCCATGGCAATGGAGGTGGAACCAGCAGGAATTCACCCTCTGCTGGTGGTGACTGGGGCTGTGGACGCTCTACCTTCCCCTTTTTGGGCCGTGGACGCACCGACTCCTCCCACTCAGGCGTAGGACGTTCGGGCTCCTCCCACTCAGGCGTAGGACGTTCGGGCTCCTCCCACTCAGGCGTAGGACGTTCGGGCTCCTCCCACTTGGGCTGTGGAGGCAAAACCAGCAGGCATTCTTCCTCTGCTGGTGGAGACTTGGTCGGTGGACACTCTGCCTTCCTCTTCCCCTTTCCCCTTCTCTGCCTCCTCCTCACCTTCCTCTCCTGGGCCAGTTCCTCCTCTCCCTCTTGGTAGGGGCAGCGCACCACCGGTGCCCGAACTCCCCACAGGCAAGGCACCAGCCTTGGTCCTCTAGACCACCGAGGAGGACCTTCAGATCCTGGCAGCCATCTCTCCAGCTCCAGCCTTCCATTTCTTTATTATTATTTTTTTTTTGTTCTTAAACCAGAAACTGCGGTCGGAAGAGGCAGAGGCAGCTCCTGGTGGTGGACTGGTCTCGTGGCCTTTAAGCGAAGCCACTCCTCCGCATCCTCCACCTTTCCCTGATCGAGGGCATTCAAACAGAGAGGGTCTTCATAGGGGCAACCTTCCCGGAGGTGCCCATACTCCATGCAGGAGGCACACCATGGAGCCCCTCCTTCCTTCAACTCCTCCTGGCGATTACGCCATGGCTGCATTTCTTCCTCCCATCCCATTTTTTTTATTTTGTTGTTGTGTTTTTTTTTTTTTTTTTTTGTTTTTTTTTAAACAACAAATTGCGGTTCCTGCTCTGGCCTGAGTCCTGGAGGCGCTGTAGATCCCGGTTCTGACACCACGTGTGACAGGATGGCGTGTGTGAGTGACGTCAGACCAGAACCAGGAAATAAAACAACAAGAGAGGTGGAGTTTGGTGGAGCTGAGCGAATGGTTTCGCTCAGCATTTAATAAATAAACAGAACACAAAAAACAGGACACGGCACTGGTAGCCAAAATAAAGAGACAAACAAAACAAACTATACAGACAACACACGGTGAGCAGATTTAACTACTTATTACTACAATTACCTCCGTTTCCAAACCCGTTCTCCACTCACCGAACACACAACCCCGAGTGAGTGAAAACATGCTGCTTTTATGCAGTTGTACCGAGACTCGATTGCTAGTCAATCATTCAAAATGCACGTGATGTGATTTGTGCCATACTTGTGCCTAAATACAAATCTACATTTTTAAATACACGTGAAACACAGACCTGCTTATATCCCGTGTACCAATGCCTATACACCAACATTTACACACAACACGTAACATACAATATACACAGGGGGGGGGCACTTTGCCACAGTCACATAGTTCAGTATGTCTGCCAGGAACCAAGGGGCCCTTTTTTCTTAAGACACAGCAGTTTGCCCTGTTTCTCAAGACACACAGTTTCATTAATGAATCCAGTTACTTTTCTAATACACGTTCATGTATTATTGGAATAGTGTTATGGTGATGACGACGTTAAATAATTTCATTTTTGGTGTTGAAAGAGGTTTGTGCATGTTCTGTTTTTTGTATTATTGTAGGGTATTGTAGTAGTATTATTTATTTATAGTTATCCTAAGCCTTGTATTATTAATTATGTTATTTAATATGAATGATTAAATATCAATGACAAGTCTTGAACAATGGTTAATATTAATAATCAAATTACATTTTATTAAAACAACAACATCCACGGTTACTGATAGTACAAAAACAAACACACTCGTAACATATTTCTCTAGACGCAAAATATTAGTCAGCTAGCTTTAACAGGTCCAAAATAATTGATCAATATTACCTGAACTGGGAGAACCCCTCACAGGCAGGACCTGCAGATGTCAGTGATCTGAGGAACTAAAATGTTTATACAACAAGCAGGTTTTATGCCGTATGTGGTCTACAGCAATACAGCTCTGTGACATTCCTCTAGGCATTACATCAGTCCTGTTGCTGTTGTATGCATTTTAACACTATGGGCCTCATTTGGTGCACCTTAATTGCAATTAGTGTGTACGGTCATGATTTCCGTATTTAATATTGCAACTTTATTTATTATCACGTGAAATAGTGGGCATATTGTGGTACACACTAATTTTATTGTGCCATACTATGGTAATCAGTATGAATATGTGATTTGTTTGGTAATGCATGATAATGTATTTAAATGAGGTACCCCGCTCTGAATAATGAGATGAGCTTCATTCACACTGTATTTACCAAAGGCCGATAATCGTATTGTGCACCTTAAACTTAGTGATAATTAGTTTGTTTGGAAACCAGGTGCACTATTTAAACCTATTTTTTCTGGGCTGAAATCTATCTGGCATCACGGAGGCATTACTTGCATTAAAGTTTTCATATAGAGCAGTGACAATTACCTGTAAATAAGGCTATATTAAGCGTGAATAAACATGAATTAATGTTATCATTTCTCAGATTATTTTATAGTTCATTACATTGGTACAAATAACAGAGTGGTTAAATAAAACAAGGTATTGTAATTTAAAACAACCTCCTCCACTGGAATTTCTCAGTCCTCTGCGTGCAGTGTTAGTTTGCATTGCCTTGGCCTGTCCCCTGTGGAGGGCTGCGTCTTCTTGATTGTTCATTCTCAGTCAATGTAAGCCCCCACCTTTCACAATAATCCACTGACTAAAAGATGTGGCTGGACTGCAGGGGCTTTTAATATCATGGTTGTCATGAGTAATTCTTGGACATTATCGAACAAAATAAATTATCCCTCACAATACATGTAGTGTGCACACTATGGTATGTAAATTAACCAAATAGTGTGCATGTAAATGAATGCATTCTCTGTTAGTAAATGGGACAGTAAATTTAGATTTATGGTGCACATTACAGCTACGTTTAGTGCCCTTTCGTAAATGACGCCCACAGTTTCAGGAGTAGTTTTCATTCCTAATATGTATATAGGAAATTGGTTATGTTACATCTGGGATCAATCTCTTTAAATCCAGAGAACTAATAACAGGACATTCTCGTTTCTCTATATCAGCTATTCCATAACTCTGCATTTTACACAGAACCAACATTAGTTCGCTTTGACCCTTCTTTATCACTGTGATGGATCACTCAAAACAGCAGCTCTAGTGAAATAACCAAATGTCATCATTAGGGCGGAAGTGGCGGCTGCTCTAATACACTACAAGATGGACTAATTCAATATTACTAGAATAGAAGGAATACTTGGAATTACTTGTGGAATAATTAAACAGTAGATAGCATAAAAATTCAGCTGTCATTAAAAATCATCATAAATAATACAATATCATACATTTCCGATAACTCAGTAATTATTTTTACAATGCAATTTTTTTTATTGTGACTTCTGTTCGATACGATATTACCGAGTTATCGTAAATCGTTCCAACTGCAGTTTTTTTTTTTCTTTTTAGCTGGTACCCACATTAACCGGAGAGAAGCCGCTGTTGCTTTTTCCTGTACAGTTGTCGATGTGAGAATTGCGTTTGAAGTCTTATATGAAGATTTCAGACTGTTCATTTTGTCATGCCTTGCAGCACTACTAGGAGGATAGGTTGCAGTGAAATTACTGTGCTTGGTTTCAAAGTGACGCGATGGCATAAAAAAGCGAAACTCAGCCATCCAGTTTGGACAAATGGTTTTCACTGTCCACTTTACGACGCTTACTCCCACTTGCAGTCATTTTCCTCATCCAAATGTAGAAGACATGGGCTGTGTTTTAACTTGAACTTTGCAATATAGCCATAGCTGAACAATGCGCAAGCATAACACCCAATGGGATTCACACTGTTGGAGAGAGCATCTGGCTCTCTCTCTCCTGCAGATTTTCGGTGCCTTCCACTAAAATCAAGATAGGCGGTGTGTGACGAATAAATAAATAAAACTTTTTATTTATTTTTTATTTTATTTTTTGCACTCTTAGACAAGACATGGATTTAATATACCTAATTGAATAATTCAATTATAATAGGTGAGCTTTGCGGTCCACATTTGGCCGTTGGACCAGCAATTGAGTATCACTGCCCTAAATCATGCATTGCATTGAAATTGTGATTGTCTTGCATATGTAATTGATCCAGATACAATGTGTGAAACATTTAAAAACATGCAAAAGGAAAACAACAATAGTAGTGATATCTGACCAAAACATTTAACGTATGGCAAGACAGTCAAGTTAGAACATCTTTCCTCCTTAATGTAAATATATGTGATGCAGGAACAGGAGCTCCCAAGCAAAAGACAGCCGTGACAGATGGTATACAAAATATCAGTTGATTATGTGAAGAGTGGCATCACACAGAGAATTAATGAAAGATGATCCAAAGGGCACTGTGCTACCTGTGAGTGATCCTAAAACCTTCAGGTAGTTTTTCCTCTTCTGAGGGAGAAGCCCAACTGTCTCCAGAACCAGTGTTGGAGGGAGAACCACTGCTGTCTCCAGAAGGAGAAGCACAGCTGTTTCCTTTACCAGAGGAGGAGCCACTGCTGTCTCCAGAAGGAGAAGCACAGCTGTTTCCATTACCAGGGGAGGAGCCACTGCTGTCTCCAGAAGGAGAAGCACAGCTGTTTCCATTACCAGGGGAGGAGCCACTGCTGTCTCCAGAAGGAGAAGCACAGCTGTTTCCATTACCAGGAGAGGAGCCACTGCTGTCTCCAAAAGGAGAAGCACAGCTGTTTCCATTACCAGGGGAGGAGCCACTGCTGTCTTCAGAAGGAGAAGCACAGCTGTTTCCATTACCAGGAGAGGAGCCACTGCTGTCTCCAGAAGGAGAAGCACAGCTGTTTCCATTACCAGGGGAGGAGCCACTGCTGTCTCCAGAGCCTGAGGGGAAAAGCCTTGCTGTCTTCAGAACCCGAAAGAGAAGTGCCGCCGTTGCCAGAACCCGACAAAAAGGAGCTGCCGGCAACAGAGAAGTGGGAGGTGAAGAGTCACACCTCTCTCTGCAGCTACAGCCACCAGGTTACCGCCTGCGCTCCTCCATTTGGGTCCCCCGTCGCCGGTCCTCAGTCCCTTGGTGAAGGCGCCGGAATATGGACCAACCCACCTGCCTATTTGAGTGCTGTTCATCATTTTACACAAGAAGACAGTGAAAAAGGTCACAAAAGGAGTGACAAATCATCAGCTATATGTATATGTGTATATGTGTGTATGTATGTATATGTGTATATATATATATATATATATATATATATATATATATATATATATATATATATATATATATATACATACAGTCAAACCTGCTCATGCGACCACCTTTATTTAGCAACCACCTGGTCTAAGTGACCACTTTGAATTCCTCCCAATGATATTTGTGCTTTTATTTAACTGTATTAAGCGACCACCTGTCTAACGCGACCAGCAACCGCAATTCTCTACCCAGCAACGGACTCAAACCTGTATTAAGCACCCTTACACAGGGCTATTGTTATAAGAAAAAATATGGTTTTAAATGGTACGTCCTAAATTCAAAGGAATACGATCATTGTTTTAGCTGTCTTTTATCCGTAATCAATAAAACAACAGCGCTCTCTTGTAAAGGAAGAGAGAAAATGTGGAGAAACAAAAGGTCCTCCCTAGATGACAGAATTAAAGTTATTAAACTTGTAAAGAGAGTAAGTGCCAGAAAAACTGCTGAAAAATTTGGCACTAAAAAGACGCAGATACAGCATTTTGAAACGGAAAGAACTAGAATATACACAAAAAAATTCAAGCCATACTTATAAGCGTATGAAAACCATGTGCACGGTAATCGAAAAATATCTTATGGTTATGCTGGCATTGGTTTCAGGATGCAATGAATAAACACGTACCTGAAAGGCAGACGCAGGCATTGAAATTTGTAAAGGATTTAAAACATTTTGTGTGACCTGAGACAGGCAAGCATTCATTACTTTCACAAAATAATTTGTTTTTAAAATGTATTATCTAAATGAATATTATTAAATTACATAGTTCCTTTTCTTCATATTACATCATCTGGCTGTTACAGTGTATGTAAGACTTACGTAATTACAGGAAAGCATGTCGAAGACAAATAGAAAAGTTATGGGCCCGCTTTTAAGAGATCACCTGTGGTAAGAGGCCACTATTAAACTGTCCCTTGAGTGGCCTCTTAATACAGGTTTGACTATATATATATATATATATATATATATATATATATATATATATATATATATATATATATATATATACAGGGCTTGAATTTCAGTGCAGGATCGCGGGAATCGCACATTTTACTCCCGCATACCTGCAACTTTCAGTGCGGGGAAAATCCCGACTTTATATTTTTATACTCCAAGCTACTGTATTTTTCACTCAATTTATAGCACTATGAGCCGCATTCTGAGTAGTGCTGGATAAAACAAATAAATAAAAGTATTGCTGGATATTTTAAGTGCCGCGAGACTATTCTCTCGTACGTGATTCTCGGCCACCATCTTTAAGCATTATAGAAACTCGGTACACTACAATAAGTAAACAGTTTTGAAAAAAAAAATATGATATTAAATCTATCTAGGTGTTGTTATGCAAGAGGTGACTTTCACAAAAAAAAAGAGAAATGGAGCGCTAGTTAAAAAGAAAAGCACCTTGCACTGACGAGGCAGGCGATTCTTCTTCTGCAGGCAAAAAATGTTTGCCAGAGCTGTTAAATGAAAACAGTGCAGAATGTACAAACGATAGCAGTGAAGGGAAAGACAAAAAAGATACATTTCAGCCAAACTGGCTGAAGATTTACCGATGGCTGGAGTTTAATAACGGTGAAATTAGCTGTTCAGTCTGCAGTTTCTATGCAACTGTAAAGTTTACTAGCCGCTGTTACAAAAGGTCTACATTATAGAGACATTCTAGTGGCAGTACACACAACACAACTTTAAAAAAATAAACTTCACGTCAGGCAATGGAGAGTGCTGCATACATGCCAACAGTCCCTATATGGTCGGGACAGTCCCGATTTCTTAGCAAATGTCCCGCGCCCTGATGCATAGGAAGAAAGTGCCGATATTTACACATAAAAAAAAAAAATCATTTATTTTACGCTGAGCTCTTTGTGCAGCTGACACATCTGCCGATCATTAACTTACCGGTATACAAAGGTAAGAACGCTTCATTGTGTCTATGCTGACTGTCATGCTGTGTTGAGTTGAGGGGATTCATCTCTTATTATATGATAGAGTGTTTTTTGCGTGTGACCCCGTCCATGTGTATGATGAGTATAACCCCCCCAAGGGATGAGCGTCCCGCTGAACAGTTTCCAAATGCTGTTAGGTCTCCTGAAAGCAGCTTATTTTAAAGCATTTAAAGCAACACCAGGGTGGATGATGATGCAGTAAAAACAAAACAAAAATTATATATATATATATATATACAGTACTGTGCAAAAGTTTTAGGCAGGTGTGAAAAAATGCTGTAATAGTAAGAATGCTTTCAAAAATAGACATGTTAATAAATTATATTTATCAATTAACTAAATGCAAAGTGAGTGAACAGAAGAAAAATCTAAATCAAATCCATATTTGGTGTGACAACCCTTTGCCTTCAAAACAGCATCAATTCTTCTAGGTACGCTTGCACAAAGTCAGGGATTTTGTAGGCATATAGTCAGGTGTATGATTAAACAATTATACCAAACAGGTGCTAATGATCATCAATTCAATATGTAGGTTGAAACACAATCATTAACTGAAACAGTAACAGCTGTGTAGGAGGAATAAAACTGGGTGAGGAACAGCCAAACTCAGCTAACAAGGTGAGGTTGCTGAAGACAGTTTACTGTCAAAAGTCATACACCATGGCAAGACTGAGTTTCTGCAAATGGAGTTGGGGATTTGGTTAGAATTAATGGTCTCCTCAATGCTGAGAAGTACAGGCAGATACTTATCCATCATGCAATACCATCAGGGAGGCATCTGATTGGCCCCCAATTTATTCTGCAGCATGACAATGACCCCAAACATACAGCGAAAGTCATTAAGAACTATCTTCAGCGTAAAGAAGAACAAGGAGTCCTGGAAGTGATGGTATGGCCCCCACAGAGCCCTGATCTCAACATCATCGAAGTCTGTCTGGGATTACATGAAGAGAGAGAAGCAACTGAGGCTGCCTAAATCCACAGAAGAACTGTGGTTAGTTCTCCAAGATGTTTGGGCCAACCTACCTGCCGAGTTCCTTCAAAAACTGTGTGCAAGTGTACCTAGAAGAATTGATGCTTGATGCTGTTTTGAAGGCAAAGGGTGGTCACACCAAATATGGATTTGATTTAGATTTTTCTTCTGTTTACTCACTTTGCATTTAGTTAATTGATAAATATAATCTAATAACATGTCTATTTTGAAAGCATTCTTACTTTACAGCATTTTTTTCACACCTGCCTAAAACTTTTGCACAGTATATATATATATATATATATATATATATATATATATATATATATATATATATATATATATATATTAATATTAAAATATATAGTTTTTATATGCAAAGGTGCCTTTTTGCCATTCCCCTAAAATTTTGGAATCCCCACCCCCATTGTCTGCAGCATAGGCGGAAATCCCCAGCACACAAAAATGACATTCAAACCCTGATATATATACTCATTCAGGATGACACAGCCGAGTGTCATTCTAGTTGCTATGTGGTAGAGCCAATTACAAAGCAGCAATGTTACAGATTGACACTACACGCCCACGTGTGCTGTCAAGTCTGTTGCTAAGTGCATCCAACACAAAGTCCAAACTATCGTGGTGCTCCGTCCCGACTGCCCCGTACCATAGGGTAATTGTAATAAGTTACTTGTTGTAAAACATATAAAGGTAACTTAGTTTATGCCAGCTGTTATATACATTGTTTTACATTTCATATCGTGCATTGCCAGAGAATAGTGTTGTTTGCATTGAGTTTATAATATATTTCAAGTTGGTTTATTTTTCCGAACTTGTTCAGTATTTTAAGTTACTTGTAATAAAATATAAGGGAAAAATAAAGATGTGAATCTGATCAAAACAAGTCATATATACATGCACACGTACGTAGAGACCTATTGTCATTTTATGCCATTATGCTCCCTCACTATGGTTATGTGCATGACCTCACACCGGTCCCACTGAAGTGACACTGGGGTTGTGCTGAGTCTTATGATCTCATATACAATTACACATTTTCAGACAAATTTAAAGGCATTCATGGCAGTCTTTTAAAATCCTATCATTTACTTTGAGTTCAGTTATCACAGGCTATTTGTATTGTTTTATACCAATAATTCTGTATTTCTTAGTAAGAAGAGCACAGTTGTATCAGTGTTGGTCAAAATAAAGGGGAAAAAACTGTGGTAATAAGTACTGACTGATACCACCTGCACCTGCTTATTTTAGTAACATGTATGTAAAATGGGGCAAAACAAGCAGTATTTGAAAAATTACAGTATGTCCATTATGTTAATTAAAAAGAGTACTGTTCATGGTAAAATACAAATTGATAAGAGAAGTAATGTTAATGTGTCATAAGGAAATGTAACAAAACAGTGTTGTATGCCAATTATTATTTTTTTAAGGAGACTCTTGTTTAAATAATATTTACAGTACCATCTCTAGTCTAGACTACTAGTGCCATTTATTATGTCAAAACCACCACATTTGTTAAACATTTGGTAAGCAGTGTGTTTTATTGCCAATACAAGACTAATCTTTTATATGGGTGTCTGGAAAAATGTAATGTCTGGGAGTAGGTGTATTGCTTAACTATGTTACTTCCTCTGTTGGGACGTTTTCAATTTGTTTTACAGACCCCCACAATAAAGGTGTTTTTTTGGAAGATCACACATCTCTGTTTAATGGTTCTCAGTCAATAATGAAAGGTATGAGTAAGACAGTGACTTTCTTCTTGGGTCCTTGTTATCTGGGTTATTTTAAACCCAGACAGACACGTCTGGTTCACCATCCGGAAAGAAGGAAAAGAGAAAGACTAGGAAGTAGGATCTACTATATATCTGGAGGCATACATACGTGTAGAGTATTCTGATGAAAACTAACTGATTCCCAGACTGTAATTACAGTATGCTTTGTAGACCTGGAGGTCAACGTGGTGCATATCCCTAAAGCAGGGGTATTTTTGAATAGCAGCTCAAAGTTTACAGTCTGACTATAGTTTCAAAGTTTCATCCACATGAACACATGCATGGGTTTGATTGAGCGGGTTTTCACCCTGATATTACTTGGCTGTGGCTGCATTTTACAAACAGCAATAGCGGCTGGTTGAATTGTTTTCTGTGTTTGATAGAGTAAATCCAGATTATCCTGTGTATCGTTTCTCGAGTCAAAAAATGTCTTGCTTGCAAAAGAAAAACAAATTAAGAAATCACAAAAGAGTCTACAGAAATTGCAAATCGACAGCAAGTTTATACCGAATCCCTTTGCATCATTTTTATGTTTTAATAAAAAGCTTGTCATTGTTAGTTATTAAAGTTTTATCTTGAGGTTAATGTTTTTGATGTTGTGAAAATTAAGTGGCACACATAATTATGCTGAGATGGGAAGTAAATGTTAACATGATAAACATTTAGTGCAGACTATTTTGGATTATTTATAATAACTTATAAATAATAGAATAGAAAGTGAATATATGTGTTTCCAAAGAGATTCCCAAAATATTGTCTTTTGATTCTGTGCATCCAAAGACTTGTAAGACTTGAAAAGTGTGTTTACATGATATACATTTTGTTAGTTTTCAGAATTTAATCGGACGTTTTTAGGTGCTGTTTTCCGAAAACTTACTTTCGGAATATTCCGTTACATTTTCTGAAAACTGTGTTTACGTGACTTTTGATATCGGAATTAGTTTTCAGAAAACTTAGTTTTCTGAAAAATATCGGAATTCTTATGCTCATGTAAACGCACTAATTGTTTACATGACTTGGGACAGATAATCAAATTCCAATTCCAATACATTCAACTGTGTACATGGATTACATTTTTCTGAGAAGGTAGAGCGTTTGCTCATATGCAGTAGTGAGTAGGATGGGAACAAACTGAGGCATGAATTATCAGATATTTTAGACTTAGCAAAGTTGCAAATTCTTATGCTATATTCAGCAGATTATTATCCTATACACCTCTCTTGTTCTAATTCCCCAGCGTGTGCTAACTGTCCACTCCTTGCAACAGTTCATCTTTTTCTTCATATAAGCTACTGTACCTTAAATATGGTACTGTAAATTCTCAATGCATTTTACCTAGCTAGAATTAATTTGCTGCTCCAGCGGTTCTAAAGGCAATTTTTGTGTGAACAACTAGAATTGTATAATGGAGTTTTCTTTTGATCAATTGATCAATTACTATTACTGATTTATTTATTTATAATTATTTTATTAATTTTTTGTTTTGGAAAAATAAATACAACACAATGTAAAAGCATATAATTCAAAATCATTAAACAGTTCCCATGTAAACAGTACACAAGACCCCGTTCTATAACTAATAAAAAAATAGTTATCATACTTTCCTTTCTCCTCATGTATTGCTGCTTTTTCGATATTGTTTTTTTTAATCTTTGTAAATCAAAACATTTAGTTGTTGGGTTGTAATATACGCAAAAAAGTACTATTATATTGATGGTCATGTGACCTAGCATTAGCCAATTGGGATGCAAGTGCCAATCTAGCAATGGTTTACTATGTACCGGTATGTAGGCCCTATATAGCGAAGTCCCCAACATTTTGTTTTATTGAAAATGTGACAAAACAAAACTGTCATTCTCCCAACTCCCACTGTTCTGGTACGAAGTCTTGTCTCTGTGTCCAAACAGTTTCATCATTATTGTTGCTGTGTTTGGTTTGTTTTGTTTTCTGGCTGGAAATATGAATATAGTAGCTTTTAATAATCACGTGCATGGGAATTATGTCAATGTTTGTACATGTGCAGTACACTTTTAGAATACGTTTTCTAACAATTGTGACATGACATAAATTATGTTGGTTTTCAGAATACTATTGGAATATTCTAGATGTTTTCCAAAAACTCCCTTTCAGAGTTATGTTTTCGGAAAACTGTGTTTACATGACTTTTGATTTCGGAATTACTTTTTGGAAAACTATATAAACTGAAAAATATTGAAATTCTTATGCTTATGTAAATGCATTGATTGATCTCCTCTTCATGAGCTATTTATCTCATGTAATTTAATTCTGCATCTTGTACTATAAAGTTTGAATCCCATTTCTTTTCATTCTAGAAGTCATTGAACATGCAAAAAGAAGAGGGCACTTCTCCAAATGTCCTAAAGAGTACAAACATTACTGCATCAAAGGGAAGTGCCGGTATGTGGTGGATGAGCAAGAGCCAGCATGCATGTAAGTTTTTTATTTGCTTTTAACAAAATAATGATGACTAAATAGCTTTGAGAATATAGCCCATATACTGTAGACGTCTAGATAACAAACTGGTTTGAACATCCCTCTACTTAAAAGCCTGTTTAACGCTCAGTAATCAATTAGCCCTTTTCATGTAATATCAGTAGTGCAATCTCTTACTGTTTGTTTATGTCCTTTGCAGATGTGAAAAAGGTTATATTGGATCCAGATGTGAATTACTGGATTTTTTCTACCAACGAGGCGACCAAAAGCAGATTATTATTGCCAGCCTGATTGCAGCAATGGTGCTCTTGATAATTCTAATAATATTTATTTGCATATGTGCACAGTAAGTATAATTGTACAGTATTAAATATTGTTTTAATGAAAATGTAGATTGTAAATAATCTTCATCAGTGTTTGTGCAGCCTAATCCATAAGGCACCATTCTACTCCTGTGTGGGGAATGGATAACCTCTGACCCCGCCAGCCTCCACCCCCCACCTCCTACAACATGTAGCTTTGATACCCTGAAAAATAAAACTAGACTTCTCAAAATGCAGGCCCAGGTACTGTAGATCAGATAACTGATTTTATGGATTTAATACTAAATTAGCCAATTTTTGGTGAAGAATAAACATGTATTATAAAACTGAGGTTGAGAGAGATTGATGTTTTTTATTTATTTATTGCTAGTTTCATAGCTTTTGAATACTTTCAGAAAAACAATCTTTGCACTCCAAATGAAAATCTAACTCAGTAGGTGTAATGAGATAATACTTTACCTACAAAACTGGAGTACAGTTGAACATGCGCAAAAGTTACTGGTGCAACAAAACGTTAACTTTTATACAATGCGCCTGTATATTTGTGAGAATAGAACCCTTTTTGATGTCTTAATGTCAAATTCCTTCGCTAAAAATAGGTTTACCCGGGGCTCCCGAAAGTGGCGATCCAGTAAAAGCACTTGCTAGAGTGCAGGATGCGCTCTATACCCTGGACGTCGCCGGTTCGAGTCCAGGCTATTCCACAGCTGACCGTGGACGGGAGCTCCCAGGGGCAGCGGCTCAATTGGCCGGCGTCGTCCGGGGAGGATTAGGTCGGCCAGGGTGTCCTCGGCTCACCGCGCACCAGCAACCCCTGTAGTCTGGCTGGGCGCCTGCAGGCTTGCCTGTAAGTTGCCCAGAGCTGTGTTGTCCTCCGACGCTGTATCTCTGAGGCGGCTGCACGGTGAGTCTGCAAAGTGTAAAGAAGCGGGTGGCTGACAGCACACGCTTCGGAGGACAGCGTGTGTTCCTCTTCGCCCCTCCCGAGTCAGCACAGGGGTGGTAGCGGTGAGCTGAGCCTATTGGGCATTTCAAATTGGGGAGAAAATTATAAAAAAAAAAACTAATTGGCAATGACTAAATTTATAAAAAAAAAAAAAAATAGGTTTACCCACTCCCAGTTGTACATACAGCATGTGATAAAGCAGGAACTATAAATTATAGAAAATTGCAGGACCATTAATCTCTAACAAAGCAAGCATACAAGCATGTATTTTGTGTGAAACTGTCACATGTTGCACCATCTGTACTTATCAGCTACCGTTTTATTGTTTGTTGTGTTGGATCAAATAAAGATTGGGGGTGTTGTAAATCTATAAATGAGTTACAGGTGTTGAAATCTGGATGTAGGGCCAAGATGGGCAGCCAGGGCAGCACTGAATAGACTTGGCAAGTCTGCAACATGCTTAAAGAAATACAAATTCTGAGACACTGCAGGATTGATGCAGGGTTTTCCTGATGAGGGGTGACACTGAAAGATAGGATTTAAAAGTTGGTGTGATTCTTTTTCTGGAAGGATGAGAAACAATGAAAGAGTCCAGGTCAAAATAAAATGTAACTGCGTGAGATGGAGAGGTTACCTAAGTGGCGGGTAATTTGGGTTAGTGTCCGCTGCTGGTTATTAGTTTAAATAATTGTCAGTAAAAAGGGATCACTTTAAAGGCACTCTGTAAACATTTTAAAGGACTGTAGATGAGCAGACAGGTATCTGCAAACACCTGTTTAGCTTGATGTGTGTTATTGCTCCAAAACCTTCAAGTGTTTTATTGTACTATAACCTGTGATCAACTAGTCTTCTGTGTCCGTACTTGGACTGGAAGCCTTGACTGGACGAGAGAATACGTTGCTTTCAGGATTGATGACTATTTGAAATTGGCGGCTGCTATCCCGCCTGAGTCATCCAGTTTCCATCTTTAATATCCAATTCTTGGCTAAAGGTTACTGCTGCTGTGGCTCAGTTCCAGGACCACTTCCAAGACGAACCTGCCTGGCAAATTCACAGCAGCTATTCAGGGTATTATAATCTAGGCTACTGTATGTTGAGTTTCTCACAGTACTAACACCTAATTGGTTGACCAATAAAATGCTACACTATGTCTTGATTCATGCTCCTTCAAATTTAAAGTGTTTATACTTTTTTGCTATCTGATACAACCCTTCCATAGTTAAGGTCATACTTTGCTTAACAGTACCATTTGTACCCTTGGGTTCCACTTCTTCAATTTTAGATCCCATGCTCTTCAGTTTATACATGCTTCCACTGTAATCAATTACTGTTTAATCACATATAACGTGACCCCAAAGACCTCAAAGGTTTTGAGATATTACAAATTTAAACGCAACCATTGGCGTGGATGAAGGGTTAATCTCCAACTGTGCATTTCATTTTCACACCAAAGAAACCTATACCTCAGATGAAACCTATTTTGTCTCATTTATGCTTTTGTTACTCCAAGGCCTTACAGATACTTCACTGAATTAGATGCTGGTAGTACAAACTGCTGCAGCCAGATTACAGCATATTAATCTTTATTTTATTTATTTATTTATATTTTTATATAGCGCCTTTCATAGTGACCACCATCACAAAGCACTTTACAAGATATGAGACTAGGGTGTGTGAACTATGCATCAGCTGCAGAGTCACTTACAACCCGAAAGACGGAGCACAAGGAGGTTAAGTGACTTGCTCAGGGTCACACAGTGAGTGGCTGAACTGGGATTTGAACCCGGACCTCATGGTTACAAGCCCGTTTCTTTAACCACTGGACCAGCCTCCTATGGACCCGGTTCTTAGGTCTTTTTTAGTTTATCTTGTAATGCGCTCTAGAAATAAAATGCATATAGAATGCATAGTCCCTTTAGAATTATAACAGACTGCATAAAAATGACCTATGATTGTGTGTATATATTCAGTTTATATATTTAATTAGTGTGATGAAGCGAAAGAGATATGGACAAGTTTAGTTACACCAAAACATTTGCATTGGTTGGAATCCTTTTCCATCGATTTGTCTAGGCCATTTTATAGTAGGGATTAACTAAAGTTTTCTGACAGATTGCGTGACATTGTTTACTTGAATAAAACAGTAAGTTGCCATTATAACCTTAAATTTCGACAGGTATGGGTTGACATTAGGGTTCAAATATAGAATAATCAGTACAATCTACAGTAACTTATTAAATCAGAACTGTATCTGAATGTCTGCTTTTTTGTTTTGTTTTTTAAGTCGGCAGAAGATGTGCCATAAGCCAGGGAAAAAAAAGGAAAGTGAAGAAATAGAAAAACTAAACACTTTTCCCAGCGATAACAAAGAGAATATTGCTGTCAATTTGGAAACTTCGGAGACGAACACTGTATAATATGGTGAGCTTATTTTTATACAACTTTACATATATACACATCATTACAGCTGCGGTGCACATGGCAGAGATTTTAAACTGTTTGCGCTGGACTGCAAAACTCTATTGCAATACTGTATTTGATTCCTTGATTTTTCTTGTGGCCCATGATGTATGTTCATTTTGCTAATTGTAATGTATTTTGGTGTGCATTTGTACATTCAAAACTGGGTTCCCATTTTGCATGCTACTTAAACCTTATGAAAGAAAGATGATCTACTACATTTTGAGACATTTTGTTAAACAAAGTCATTAGCTACCAGTATGTATTTGAATTCATGTTTGACATCTTGGCTTGCCTTACACACATAAATAAAACCTATACAGAGTTTTGCTTTGTTTAAAGGTGTGTTCTCATGTTTAAATGGAAAACTGGGAACCCAGATTATAAAGTTTAGTTAGGTATTTTATTTTTACCCAAAATAATGCCCAAAATACTCCTATTAAAGTACCTTTGATTTGATGCCGCTAAAGGTTTTTTTCCACATTTTTTCAATACGGCTGACCACCAAAATTGTGTTGGCTTTACCCACACCCCCATTACTATGGGGTTTATCAGATGATCAGCAGCATTAAACTTTGCCTGACTTATCTTACTGGCACAATTCCAATTAGGATCTAGATCTAGCCATGTAAATCACATCAGCAGTAAACAGCCCATCAGATATTAACCACTACTAAGTACTGTGGTTTCTGACAAGTCCTATTCTGGATGTGTTCTATGTGTGGAAGTTTGATTGAATAGCCCCACTGAATAGGGAAATGGGCAGGTCATGAAGTGGGACTATTTTTAATTGTTTTATAAATCCACCTCTAAGTAGATATCTGGTCACTTACCTTTAATAGAAATTCTGTTTGGTTTTGCTGCCATCTTTAATATTCTTTTGAGACAGCTTTATCCCATCTATCATTGCACAAGTAGTTGGAAACATCTAGACCTTATAAGGTGTTACAACCACATAGATGCCATATTTCATTTTAGCTTGTGCCTTCTGCACTGTACTAGAATGTGGCTTCCCAAAGCCTGTGTGCTGTGCAGAATCTACCTAAATGTGAAATACTGCAATGTCTCTTCTGTATTTTTAGGCCTGCATATCTCTCATTTAAAGCCAGTTTCAGGTGTTTTCCTTCCTTTTAGCAGTTTGACTAAAATATATATTCTGACCAGGCAAAGTAACAGTGTGCAATGTGGTTATGTTATTTTTGTATATTAGCTTTTATTTAAACACTTACAAAAAAAAAAAAAAAGAAAGATTTCCTGATACCCTTCACCAATTGGTCACAAAGAGATGGCATGTAAAATACCTATGGGCTTAAAGGGATGCAAATACAATGTAAATATATTGTTGTGCTTCTGATCTAATGAGCTGAAACCCTTTTTAATACTGGCTCCAGGGATCAACCAGAGTGCGGCCTCCCTAGCGCATCAGCATGACAACCGTCTGGACTGAGCTGCGTAGGGTACTTCTCTGGGGACTTCAAGTGGGCACCTTCCATTCTTGGTGTTTCGTCAGCTAGCCCACGACACCTTAAGAGGGCTCGACAGTGATTCTGGTGTCCCAGCGTCACTCCCCTTCGTCCCTCACTTAGCCCAGCTTACTTACCTTCATTTACATCAATGTTTTTTCTACTGTGCTTGAGGTCCGCAACCAGAATCTTTTCCTTTGTGTGCCACAAATCCTCGACAACCCACCTCCACTGGGTAAACCTGGTCTCTCCATCCTCGCTGTTCCGCTTCAGCAGCAAGTTGAGCGTACCAAGTTTCTTTCTTTCATACGCCTCATCCACAGCATCCTCCCATGGCACCGTGAACAAGACGTGCTGATCCAGACCACAAGACAATATCAGGTCAAAGGTTATTGGTGACAATCTCAGGTGGGAAAATAAGCCATTGTCCAACATCTGCCAACACTTTCCATTCTCTAGCAGCTTCCAGTTGTCCTAGACGAGTTTTGGTTTTAATACCTTTTCTTGGAGGTTGCTCCCCTGCACGAAGGAATGTTCTTTGTGTGTCATATATTGCTGGCATTGGTGGCAACCTGTTGGTCATGCTGCGCTCGTCTTCCAATGCTAAACATCGCAGCACCTGGTCATGATGCCAAGTAAACAAACCTTGGCTAAGACCCACCTTACATCCTGTCAAAATGTGTCTTAATGTAGCTGGCGATGAACACAAAGGACACCATGGATCCCCTCCTACCCATAGATTACGGTTCTGTGGTGAAGGGAGGAGTTGAAATGAGACCAAGGCCTCCTCTTCCATGCTGTACTTGCCCCATGATATCACTGATACGAAGGGCAGCCTTTGCATCTTCCACAGCTTCCTTTGCAGCCCACTTTCTTCCAGTTTTCAACACAGGTGCTGCCTCCCTCACATATGTCGTGTGACTCTACCAATGTCATTTCCAGTGGAACAGTGGAACCATGGCACACTTAAACTCCTCGGTTAGAGCTGAGACTGGCAGCTGCAGTACACCTTTACCATACAGTCCCACTCTGCTGAGGCAGCGTGGAACTCCTAACCATTTCCTGACATATGAACTGATTAATGCTTTCAGCTTCTCTACTGTTGTCAAGGAAACCTCATACACAGTGAGCGGTCACAGAAGTCTTGGCAGTAGACCAAACAAAGTACCAGAGTTTAAGTTTGCCTGGTAAAGCGCTGCTGTCTTTGCTTGTCAACCCTTGCACTGCTTGTTGTCTCACTTGCTGACCACACGAACTGTGTCCTTTAGGTCCCCATCATACCATCTCCCAAGACTTTCCACAGGCTTATCAGACACTGTTGGTATTGCCGCACCGTTAATGTAGAACCTTTTATCCACTACTTTACCTTTTAATTATAGAGATGCTCCTTGACTTAGTGGGTTTGAATTGCATTTGTGCCCATTCACTGTTATTGATTAATTTGCCCAATAACCGATTAGTGCAGGCTGCTGTTGGTCATGATTGTCATCTCATTCTGTATGCTCTAATTGGTGGCAGTCGCATTCTCCCCCCACTACCCATTTTGATGCCCTAATAATTACTTCCATTGCCATGGTAAAAGCCAGTGGAGAAATGGTGCATCCTGCCATTTATTCCAATTTATAGACATTGCCATGTAGTGGTGAACTCTGAAGTTGAAAAACAAAATTGCAAATCTCAGAAGTAGGCTTTGTTATTGTCCTTGGTACACTGAAATCAAATACTGCCCAAAGAAGCTCATGTTGTGCTGAACCATACGTATTAGCTAAATCCAGGAATGTCACATGAAGTTCCTTCCTCTCCTTTATAGCTGTTTTGAATTTGCTGCCAGATCACACTGATGTGCTCTAAGCATCTTGGGAAACCTGGAATACCAGCTTTCTGTACTGAAGTGTCAGTGAAGCAGTTCTTCAATAGATAAGCTGACAATCTCTGTGCAACAATGCTGAAGAAAATCTCGCCTTCCACGTTTAACAGGGAAGTAGGGCGGAACTGACTGTTACTTTTTTTCTTTGGGTATAAAGACCCCACCTGCTTGGTGTCGTGCTCTTGGTACAACCTGTTTTTCCAGTGTTACTTTCATCAATTTCCACAGGATTCGTAGAACACCGGGGCACTCTTTAAATTCTGGACGGAACTCCATTAGGCCCTTGAGATGATGACACCCTTGCCTTTTTCACAGCTTGCTCTACTTCTTTCCACTTAGGTGTGCAGACCTGCATTTGTTATTCTGGTGGATTGATAGGTGGGATGTCTGAAGGAATCAACATAGGCTCCTGCCTTTTTGAATCTGTGTGTGTTTCCTCAAGATATCTCTGCAGCTCAAACTTAGTTGCTTTTAGTGTGCCATTTTTCTCCCTGGTGAATAACTTCTTTGCAAATTTGAATGGGTCTTTATAAAACGTTAGTTCTTGCACACTCCTTTGTGCAGAGTTTCCGTAGGCGCTCAGCTCTGTGCAATGTTGCAAGCTTATGTTTTATGACCCTTTGTAATAGATTGCCTCCTTCTGACCTTGTTCTGCTATCCTCCATTGCTTCCTCAGCTGCCTCCTTTCTCTAACTAAGCGTTCAATCTGCTGTTGCTGTCTGGACTTTACAGGAATAGTTTGTACTTTCTCTTTTTTTTTTTCAACTCCAAACCTCTCGCTTCCATATGCATGATGGTATCCCCATATTTATCCAGCTTCTTTTTGACTGCTAAACTTTACAACGCAAAACAGAGATCTGTGTTTACTGTGTCCCACACTGTTTTCTCAGAAGCTCTTGGCCATTTATCTCCAGGCTTGTGCCCGTTGAGGTTATTTTCTCTCTTACGCTGGCTCATCTGACCAGGTTCACAAGGATCATTCGGTTCATCACCAGTTGTTTTTATGCAAGTCCTCTACCACAGGGGTCCTGATAGCCTGCGATCCTTGACTGACTTTGTCTCGTTACCTTTCCAACGCACACACACACACACACAAGTATATAAAATAAAACTTTTACTAAGTTTTACTACTTAAAAAAATAGATATGCGTAACATCTAAAAGTTTTATTTAATTAAAGTAGTGTATAAATATATGTGGAAAATGTGGGAACACTGGGTGGGGGTTACACTACAATAACAAACGGTATGATCCTTAGGCCTATATGAATATAAAGTTGAGAACGGGGGGATATGTAAAAATACATACAAGGTTCCTGAGCAGCTTCATGCACTGGCAGTTCTATAGGTGGAGTACCAGGCTGAGCATCCTAATGTTCCTGTACACATCTGCCGGTCCCTATACCCGGCCTCTGCTCCGAGAAGCCAGTGACTGCTGGTCTGCAGCTGCGGTAGAAGTACCAGGTGCAGAATCCGCTTGGCACACACATTATAATGAAACGTGGATGTCTTGTAATATTATAAACATTCAAACAAAAGTACTTATTTAAAGCGATACAGTACATTTATATTGTTTGTTAACTATATCCATTACTTGCACAATATGCCAATTGATGCTAACAATTAATTCTAGTTCTGTGCGGTGGAAAAAGATGTGGAGCTCTGTTGTTCCTGGGTGATCTTAAAAGAATTATAGAAACAAAATACAACCACTACGACTACTACTACTACGACTACGACTACTACTACTACTAATAATAATAATATGAGACTAGTTTGGTCAGTTGTGCTTAACAACATGCATTTATACAAACATTAATAATAGGCTATACGAGAGGTTTACATTTGCAGTGTCTTTTGCGTTCTTTCTTGTCTGTCTGTGTGTGGTTTGGTACGGCTTTGCTGAGGAATAACGTGAGATTCCGCCATTTAAACAGGATCTTGTCTGCTGAAATCTCGTGAGACACAAGCACGATTCCTGCTCCTGTTTACATGGGTTTTTACAGCTATTTTTATCATGAGAAAGTGATTGACCCTGCCGTTAAAGTCTCGCTGACCAGGACGTTCTTTTGCTGTTTCATGATATATTCGCATGACAACGTCACACAGTCATGACTGTAGAGTCGATTTTCACGTGCATGTAAACCCAGCCAGTGATTCTGGCATCCCAGCATCACCCCTCTCCATCCCCGACTCAGCTAAGCCCAGTTTACTTACCTTCCTTTACATCAACGTTTTTTTTTCTACTGTGCTTGAAGTTCCCAACCAGAATCTTTTTGTCTCGACCAGAGCCAGTTGCTGCTTCTGTCTGCTGCTTCAGATAAGTTCTGATACTATATGTACTGCTCCCTTGTTGATAACATTCATTTTAGGAAGTCATCTTACCACTTAAAGTATATTTTCATTTTAGTTGATGTAGAAATTTGCTTGCATCAGTCGCGTCCAGTATAGAACCACCTTAACTGTGCCAACTGAAGATCTTGTATGTGGCTCTTCTGTAGATTCAACTGAATAATGTCAGTACATCGCTTTTTTCCCTGTAATTTTTTTTTTTTTTTTTCCCCACATGGCACATAGCAGGGAGTGACCCACAGAACCAACATTGCAGAGACCCGCAGTTTCTAAAGAGTTAATTTTTTTTTTTTTTTTTCATTTTATTTCCAGGACAATCTGAAGACACCTGCTGGCAGGGTGCTTATTGCAGAATGTAACTCCACAAGACAATCCAGCTAGCTGTGCTATTACTTCACCCTCCTGTATAATATATGCTTTTACCCTTCTTTTATTAGAGCGCTCCTAACAGTGGCATTGCTAAACATACCATAATCTTCCCTATTAAAAATGGTAATATCCCCCCCAATGAAGGCAGCTCACAAGTGATTCATCCCCCTTTCACATAGACATGTTAATTGGTTAGAGTACGTCGCACATTAATCTATACAGAAACAAGATTGGACACTTTTCTATGCCAGCATTTTTTTTTAAATCTTTAAATTACTAAATCCCAATTTGGAAAACCTTGCACTCTCCACATTTTACTGTGTTTTAATAGGAAAAAAATGCTTTTTCACAAATCTATTTTATCTATAAATGTAATTATAACAACATTTTTAAAAAATCACACTGTACATAATATAAAAGCAGTTTAAAATCTATCTCTGTGAAATACTTTCAAAGCAATAAAATAATTGAGTTCTTGAACATCAAACATTCGCTGACATGTAAAATGTTTTTTTTATATTATACAATAGTATTTAACATTTACAAATGAAACTAAAAATACAAGCAAAAAATAGTATCTGCTGTCTAATCCTAAACCACACCTGCAATGGTTGTTTCATTGAGGTGCTTATAGCTTTCAGTAGTATTCCAGTGTGCAGTTAAGGACAGTGTGCAGTTAATCTCAATCAGTGCGTTTACATGAGCATAATAATTCCGATATTTTTCGGAAAACTTGACACTTTGATATCGTTAATCATGTGAACACAGAAAAGTGACATTTTAAGAGAATCAGTTTTCCGAAAAGTAATGTTGTCATGTAAACACTTTGTCATGTAAACGTACTGATTATTCTCAATTAAAACATATAGGTCAATATTTACCTTCTGAAGCATTTACACTGGTGCAAAGTTTGTAAACTATTTAAGGAAAGGAAGTTTTGCAACTTTAAGTGACTTTAAAGTAACAAATAACAAAAACTAATTAACGATAAATGTTATTATTCTGTTCTAAAACTGCTAGGGTGGCTAATTCGTTATTAAAACAGCCAGTATTGATACATAGAGTACACTTCAATTGTTTATTACTAATTATGCAATATTAGCAGTTTTTCCTTTTACAAAAATGCTAGAAACTTTGCTCTGGTGTAAACACGTTTTTCATGTTTTATCTGTGTGAACATGCAACAAATTATATTCTGTATTAATTGGGGGTGGGGGAGGGGGAGGGTCTAGCAACTCCACTGATTTATCAATATTTCTACATTCCAGTTTTACATGTAATACAGAAGGTTGTGCCAAAATGTGTGTCTGTAATTGGTTATGCAAAAGAAAAAAAAACAATTACAAGTATGTTTTTAATGCTGTCATTTCTATGAAAATTAAGCTGTCGTGGTAAAGATTTTAAAGTCAGCATAGTTTGATTAGAGAAGTACCCTACTTGTTAATGTAGTAGAGGCTTGTTCAGCTGGAGTTGAAAGTAAAGTTTGGGGCAACTACTGTATCAGTCTTTGCAACATTAGCAATATGATGTAAAATGTCCTCTTGCTCTTTAGATATCAGGTTAGATACCAGGTTATGGGCTGAGGTCAGAATGCAGTTAATCATTTGGGTTGAATTCATATGCCTATGGAGATAATAAGCTAATGATATTAGTACAGTGATGCAGACTAGTGCTCTAATTATATTGGAGCTTGTTATTTGGACAGAAATACTATCTTTTTCTCTTTTCTACTCCAAATAGTCTAGAATAATTACCAGTGTAATACTTAATCAGCTTTTAATAATTTTCAATAGAACACTGGATTTATTTAACTAATCACGATTTGACACCTGACTAATATTCAGGACTATTTCCTCTAAATTGCGATTGCAAATTAAGATTTCCAGTCCTCAACTATACTCTGTCCAAGAGTCCAGAGTATTTATATTTCTCAAATCACCTTGTTAACATACTTTTCCAAATTCTACCTATATATCCTGCAGTCATGGCACCTTACATGTACAACTGAACCAGGGGTGGTCTATCCCATACATCCTACAGAGCGCATTATAAAAAAGCTTTTGTTCCAACCCAGGCTGTAAAAAAAAAAAAAAAGTTTTATTGTAATGTATTATTTTATGTGTATTTGATTGTGCACACAACAGCTACAAAATATGTCTTGGCAGTTGTTGTGAGCACTGCCTTGTATGTGCACTGGAAAGCCATATATTAAAAATGTACACAAGACAAAAACTTGGAATGGATCGCTCCAGACCCATTGTTTCTGAGCTGTGGCATCGTTAAGTAGTAGAACTGAAGATGTTTAAATAAAATGGCAAGCATATATGTTATGTGCACCAAATCATTCAGCACTGAAATAGCACAGAACAGTACGCTTCCACATTGACACATAAGTTTTAACAGTGCATGAAAATGGTGGTGATTTTTCCATTCACTGGCAGATTACATTCACTAAGTGATTCAACACTGGATGTATACAAACACATGCACGTTTTATCACATCACACAGACATTGTATTTTGTTTTCTTTCATGTTTAGCATTAGCATTCATTGGTAAATGAACACAGGAAATTGTACAGAAGAGTAACTCCCCACATTTTCACATTGCATGAAAAATTGTGGGAATTTTTTGTGCAAAATCTACACACACATAATGTGAAACATACCAGTAACATGGCTATCGTTCTTTATAGAAGGGTACACTAAAAAGGATGCACTGAATGTACTTTTTTTTTTCTTTTTTTTTTTTTTTACATAAGCTAATTGTCTTTATAGCAGATTTAGAATACCAGTTTCTTTTTAAATGGAAACTACAATGTTTTGTATAAATACCAGCATATTCGGTGTATTCACAATTATTTCAAGAGAGAAGTTCTAAAGTTGATGTATTTAGCAACCTCCCTCTCGCTCTCTTTACCGAAATGACCTTATTCAATTATTGAATCTTTTTTTATGAGTGGTGAAAAGTGGATATCTAGAGTATGATATTTGTTATAGTATTAACACATGTGTGTGTGTGTGTGTGTATGCAGTTAAATACATTAGCTTAATTATAATCTATGTTTTAACATTGATTTATTTCTCACCTAATATATACTGAATATATCGATATATTATTTGAATGTATCATCACACACAAATGGGTGTTATTTTAAAGAAACACTTTTGTAAAAAGAAAAAAAAAGTATTGCTTGTTCATAATGTATGCTTTTAATAATGTATTCTAAATATGTGTGATTCACAAATATCCAGTGGGAATAATTTGTATATAAAGTTGGATTATTTTAAATCATTTATAATCCACTGACTAAGATGATCTTGTGGTTCTGAATAAAAATAAAACTTATTAGCATATCAACTTTATTTTAGGCAGCATTTTGTTTCAGTTTCTTTTTTTTAAACTCTTGATTTGTAGGAATTCCATTTTGAGCATTTCTTGTTTTTAATGCAACCAATATTGTGTTTTCTTTTTAGGTAGCTTAATGGAAGGTCAACAAAGGTTTTAAAATCAATTTGCTTCCCTGTTTTTAGTATATCCAGCATTTCTTGTGCTAAATATGTTTTTGTTTTATGTTTTTATACTTTATACTTGAAATATACATACAGTATAATGCAAAATAATTCAACGTTGCTGCTTCCTGGTGCAAATTTACTTTCTATACTAATTAAGTTTCTCTCCAATGGCCAAGCATGTGACTGACTGGATTTCAAAACATTGGTTATCACTCCTTTTAAAGCGTTAGCAACCTCCTTCTCGATCTCGTTACCAAAATGACCACCTTCAATTATTGAATCTTTTTTTTTTATGAGTGGTGAAAAGTGGGTATCTAGAGTATGATATTTGTTATAGTATTAACACACCTTTTTAAGCACCATATTTCGTTTCATTCTTTGTGATCTTCTGCGTTTGGGTTATTGCTGGTCTCTTGTCAGTTTCTTCTGTCCACCTTAAATCAATGGGCAGCAGAGCTTTTTGAAACTATGCACCCAGATTATGTAATTTGCTTTCTGAATATGTCAGTCTAGATTCACTTGGGTGTTAAAAACGTACGCTTTTCTTGTGACATGGCTTTTTTTGCTGGATGTACTGCAAAGTGTTTTGTGATAACCTTGCCATGAGAAGAGCTATATAAAAACAAATTAATGTTTTTTTTTCTTTTTTTATGCCGTTTTAATGTTATCATTCCTGGAAAGAGAAACAACTTTATTTTAAAATCCTGAATTACATTTTTAGAGGTATGCATTCACTGAGGTTAACAGCATATGTGATAAGGAGTGCAAGGAGTGGGCTCTGGAGGCAGGGGGCGAGAGAGGTACAGCCTGTCTTCTAGTGCAGAAGGAGCGGAGAGGTCGAGTGGGGGTGTAGGGAGAGATGAGGGACTGGAGGTAGCTGGGTGCAGTCTGGTCAAGGCATCTGTAGGCTAGTACAAGAGTCTTGAACTGGATGCGAGCGGTGATCGGGAGCCAGGGGAGTGAACGGAGCAGTGGAGAAGCGAGGCAGAGAGAACGCCAGGCGAGCAGCGGAGTTCTGGATGAGCTGAGCGGACGGGTGGCGGACGCAGGGAGGCCAGCCAGGAGGGAGTTGCAGTAGTCTAGGCGGGAGAGTACCAGGGTCTGGAGCTGGGTGGCGTAGTTGGTGAGGAAGGGTCGGATTCTTCGTATGTTGCTCAGGAAGAATCGGCATGTGCGTGCTAGAGTGGAGATGTGCTGGGAATAAGAGGCAGGGGTCCAGGGTGACTCCGAGGTTCTTAGCTGAGGAGGAGGGAGAGAGTGTGGTAGATTCCAGAGGAATGGAGATAGAGAGATCAGAGGAGGAGGGAAAGAAAAGGAGGTCAGATTTAGAGAGGTTGAGTTTGAGGTGATGCAAGTGCATCCAGGAGGAGATAGCAGACAGACAGGTAGAGATACGGGAGGGGATGGTGGAGTCAGAGGGGGGGGGGAGAGGAAAATCTGAGCATCATCAGCATAGAAATGGTATGAGAAACCATAGGATGCGATGAGGGGGCCCAGGGAGAGGGTGTAGAGAGAGAACAGGAGAGGACCCAAGACTGACCCTTGGGGGACTCCTGTTGAGAGAGGGTGAGGTGTGGAGGTTGGGAGGGAGGAGATGAGGGAGAAGAGGGTGGAGGTAGCAGAGTCTACAGCGAGTTGGGAGAAGGAGTTGATAGGAGGGAGGTGAGAGAGCGGTTGAGGCAAGGACAGGGGGAGAAAGAGTGGAGGTTATGGCGAGAGGTGACAGTGGGGAGAGACAGAGGAGGAGCAGGGAGAGACAGAGAAAAAGAGATGAAATAGTGATCAGAGTGGTCCAGGGAGGGGCAGCAGACCCTGGAGAAGGTGAGGTCCAGTTGACGGCCAGCTTTCTGGGTAGGGGGGGATGGAGAGAGACAGAAGTCGAAAGAGTGAGGGAGAGGGTGGAATCCGGCAGAGTGGCTGGGGTTGGGGAGATGGATATTGAAATCACCTAACAGGATAGCTGGGGTAGACGGAGAGGGGGGGGAGGAGAGTAGATAGTCGAGTTCATCGTACAGTACAATTAGCAGGAGTTGACAGGGATAGGTTAGTTGGACAGCATGAAATTCAAAGGTGTAACAGAGAGGTCGGAGGGGACAGAAAAGAGTAAAGAGGGAGAGAGGAGAAGACCAGTCCCACCTCCCCGTCCAGTGAGACGCGGGGTATGGGACAGGACGTAGAGAGAGGACAGGGCGGCAGGAGTTACAGTGTTATCAGGGGACAGCCAGGTTTCAGTGAGAGCAAGGAAATCGAGAGAGAGGTAGGAGGCAAAGGCAGAGATGAAATCTGCTTTGTTAGCAGGAAAGTGACAGTTCCAGAGTGCACCAGAGAGAGTGTGAGGTGGGAGAGGCAGAGGGAAGAGGTTAGAGGGGTTGGAGGAGCAGCGACGGAGAGAGGGTAGACGAGAGTGAGAGGAAAGAACAGGGATGTGAGAGACAGTCATAGCAGGACAGGCGAGACAAATAGGCACAGTGGGGGGGAGCGGGAGGGTACAGACCTGACTAGTAGATGGCATCTTCCAGAGTGATGCTTGGTTCAGATCTATTCCAACAGCGTCTCGGCGCAGGCCTCCCCGCGCTGGACTCCCACAGCTAGACTCCTGGCTCTTTTGTTGTGAGGCTCTTCACTCGGCTGGTGCACAAAATAGCCTGCCTGACTAATATGAAAACTAGATGGAAAAAAAAACTAAACTGTGTTGAAACCAATCAAATAGCAAATCAACCTCTATTCAATTTAACCACACTCATCTGGTACACACTACCTCACCTAATTGAAACACCACCTTACAATGTTACTTAATATAGTTAATTTAAAATTACTTGAAGCAGAAACACTTACCTATCTGCCGCAGACACTGGTTACCTGTAGACTGACCACTAGTAGATTCACTCAGCTTAAATAGGCTCCAACCTCACTTTGCAAGGGAACTGGTAACAGGATTAGCAGAGGAAGAGGGAGCGAGTGGTAATGTCATCTGAAGTTGCATATTCTTGAGAAGATGGTTAAATTAGCCAACAGCACCTTCTCCAACGAACAATCATTGGCAGCTGAAAAAAACCTGACACACTGATAATAAACACAACAGTAGCTGGTTAACATAAATGGTAATTTCCTGCTGGCAAGCCATTTTCAAGGATACCTCAGTACAAGACATATAGTCACATCTTTTGAACACATCTCAGTTGGGGTACACACACACACACACACACACAAATTTCATTTCTGTTGTGTGTGTATGAGAAACCTGAACTTCCTTTTCCTCCATGCTTAAGTATCTCATTCACCATGCAACAACATGGGCAGACATTTTTAACCATTTTACAATTCTCTTGTTATAGTAAAAAGGAATAAGTCCTTAACTATCTCTCCCCATGTAATCTCACACACCACCAACACCCTGTCTGTCTGGGGAAACAGGATAAGATCTGGTTACTTTGAAGGTCAAAGTACCCTTTGAACTCGGGTGTAAGATCCTGGTTTTCAAGGTGCTATTTCCCCAATATAGAGCGGATTTGAGCATAGGTGTTAAAAACATGATCACACCCGATAGTCAGGTTCCCACAGACAAGGTGACAGGCTTCGACTGAGTGGGGTGGGGGGTGGGCACGTAAAGTACCAACACCCAGTAACAGGTCACTTTACCATTGGCTAAGTGCCAGAGACGGGCGTGGAACCACCCTGTGTTAAGGGGTATTTTCGTAAGAATTTTGAATCTGTCTATTCTGTGCTTGGGACATTACCTGCATGTATTATAATAAATTATTAATTGAAGAAAAGGACTTTGTGTATTTTCTTAAGAAACATCGGAACTCACTTTTAAATCAACGGCAGCTGTACTCAATAAAGTGAATAAGAATAGCTATTGTCCCTGATTTTATTTTAATACTAAGTTTTTGTACAGTAGTTCAAAGTAACATTGCAGTTTAAATGCAAATCTCTTTTTAATGCCTACCCCATTGCCATTAAAGATTACTCATGACTTCAAGGTAATGTTGCATTTTACCCACCCCCCCCGAAAATTCATTTGACTTTTTACTCATTGGCGGCGTTTATATGCACAAGTCATGACAGTTTTCCTCACGACCTGTTTGCCGTACTTTTCAGGAAATGTTTTGCTATGCAGTTCTGATTTAGGAAAAAAATTGCCCGTACCAATGCAGATTATTCAATTTATAGTCATTTAGGGTAGTGTCTGCTTACTAAGTAGGAAAAGAACAACTGACTGTTGTGAGGAGAGCTTCTTGCATTGCCATGAAGACAAAAACATTTAACTTGTTTGTCTGGTTACCTTTCCAAAGCACACACACACACACACAAAATTATATAAAATGTAAGTTTTACGACTTAGAATTTATATTTGTGTGTGTGTGTGTGTGTGTGTGTGTTGTGGAACATCTAAAAGTTACATTTCATTAACACTAGAACCGCCTTTTACAATACATGTTTTTATTTTTAATATAACCTACAATATTCCATTTTTATATGTATACAAGCCTGTTGTTATCTCTACTGGGCCTGGCAGCCATCAATTCCTTCGTTTTGTACAAGGTAGGAGAGATTTCATCTTGAAGCTTGTCACAGCGCTTCAGCAGAAACATTTCAATCAGAAAGATGCAGGCTGGAGCAGCTAAACCTGGATTCTGTGCTGTGAGGGACAGACATGCAAGATAACTACTTTTGTTTTTACAATTTTGGATGTGCATATACCTGTTTACACACTAGTTTCTTTTGAAACTGTTTATTATAGTTTTTCATTTTGTGAAGTCGTGCTTTATATGTGGTAAGTTAGAAAATAAACCCTTTTATGTTTAATTGTTCATTTAAATATGGTGTTGTATCTGATAGTTTGTCTTTCATTTTAATATTGATGGTGTTTAAAATGTACCGGCCATTGTAGGTATGAGTATAACCGCGGCGGTTCAAGTATTGAAGTAATCCATAAATGTGTGTGTGTGTGTGTGCGTTGGGGGTGTGTCTATGATTTGTACGGCCTTTCTGCTGGAGATTATGTGATGTTAAGTCAGAAAAACAGGATCTCAACTGCTGACACCTTGTGAGCCACAAGCACGATTCCTGCTCCGGTTTACATAGGTTTTTACAGCTATTTTTATTGCGAGAAAGTGATTGACCCTGCCCTTAAAGTCGCACTGCCAAAAGGACATCCTTTTGCTGTTTCAGGATGTATTCGCGTGACAACATCACACAGTCATGACTGTAGAGTCGATTTCCAAGTGCATGTAAACCAAGCCAATGTTAAAATTACAGCATAAGTTACTCCCAGACCGAAACTGACTTCACAACAGCACACAAACTGGCAGTTAATGAAAACGACGACCAGATTTCAAAATGCTGCTGTTCTGTCTTGATGGCAGCGCACTGTGTTTATTCATTTTTAGAAAGGGAAACTCAGGAAAGAACAGAAATGCAGCACTGTGATTGGCTGAAACATTTTACAGCATGTTAGTGCTGAGTCCTTATCGGCATGAGATGGGTTGTCGGCTCAGTTGTGCATACCACGTGAAAGATTTCTGGGGGTGCGCTTGCTTGTGCCAATGAAGACGCTGTGCTGACGAAAGAGCCGTGCTGACGAAAGAGTCGTGCTGATTGGAATGCCTGTGCTGATGAGTGAGCCTGTCATGAGGAGAGAGTCGTGCTGATTGGAGCTGACCAAAAGGGATGTTTTAAATTAGATAAGTGCAGTTGTGTGGGACTAGTTTGCTTTGTGAAATTTTAAGTATTGTTGCTGGTAATAAAATAGACAGTGGGGAACGATGTGTGGTTAGAAAAGCCCCTGCAGATCAAAGAGTGCCGCTGGTTCATATACAGATATCTACACCTTTAGAAATGCTAGCAACTGACTATCTGACCTTGCGACGTCACAGTCAATACTAGTAATTTGATTACTTTTCTCAAATTTGTAATGTTACAACTGCACAAGCTTTATGGAAATGTGTAATTCAGAACTTTCGATGCGTGAGTAGATTTCGTACGGACCAAGGAGCCAATTTTGAGTGTGCCCAAATCAAAGAACCATGTAAACTGTATGGGGGTACAAAGAGCTGTACAACACCCTATTATCCACAATTGAATGGTTGTGAACGGTTCAACCAGACACTGTTGAACCTACTGGGCACCTTGGAAGAAGAGAAACAAAATTGTTGGCCTGATGAGAGAGCTGACTGGAGCTGCCAGCTAGATAAGTGCAGTTATGTGGGAGCGGTCTGCTTTGTAATAATTAAGTATTGTTGCTGTTAATAAAATAAACAACAGGGATTGATATTGTGTAGAACACAATGTATAAGGCTGAATTTTAATGTGGTTCTCTATTCTAGAGCAGACTTGCTTTTGCAGTGTGATATTGACACTGCAGCTCCCCTAATAAATAAAAAGTTACTGGTACTTTTATTTATTTAAATGTTTTACAAACAGTTCACAAACCATGATTGCTTTTGTGTATGAGGTACCTGAACTGAAGAACAGCTCAATGTAAGTAGAAGATTTGTAGTATTGAGGTATTATTTAGGCTATTGGAAATACCCATGATGTGATATCTACCACTGGGATAAGGAAGCCTGAAGCTACTGGAGCACACATAGAATTCTGAGCAAACCCCATTACTCATGGAATATTGAAAATGTGTGTATCATGGAATAATGAGGAACACATTTGTATTCAGTAGCAGCAAAAACTAGTGCTGCATAAAATCAAGAAAAAAAACCAAACAAACACTTTTTAACATATCCATTAGCACTAGCATCTAATAGCACTAAAATCCCCATAATTTGTTATTATTTGTTTATTTTAGCAGACACCTGCAGATTCACTTACAATTACGTCTCACCCAAAAGACGGAGCACAAGGGGGTTAAGTGACTTGCTCAGGGTCACACAATGAGTCAGTGGCTGAGGTGGGATTTGAACCGGGGACCTCCTAGTTACAAGCCCTTTTTTTAACCACTGGACCACACAGCCTCGGGCTTTCACTTTACTTAGGTTATTCGCTTTGTGCCCACAGGGCTAGCCTTTGGCTTGGGACATATAACAGTATGGGGCAATCCTTACCAGATGGTAAAGCTCTCTTCTGCAGGTTCTATTGCTTAACCAGAACATTATAGACTAGAAGAGAAGAAGAATACAATTTGCTGTGTGAATATTCCGCATGTTTAATTTTAGTATGTGGTATGGAGGGTCACAAGTGTATACACCTGTGACAGAGAGAGAAAGAATTCGAACTGTAAATCTCCCTCCCGACCAAAAAAGGCGCTGGGTAAGGTTGATCGTACGCTTCCTCCTAGATGGTCTGCCTTGACGGTAGGCGGAAACCGGAAGGTGACCATATTAGGGGGAGCGCGTAGTTGCATGTACCTGGAAGGATTTCATTGCAATCAGCTGCGGGGTGGGCCCCTATTGGAGAAACCATGGCAACGGGTTGTTTGCAAGGAGGAGGTTCTGGGTACAAAGGGGAAGCAGCTACGTTAGTACGGCCCTTGCGCTGATGACGGTATCCAGCCGGAGCCTGTGTCTCTGTTATTGTTTTGTTTTGTCTCTGACAGAGGAGGAGTGAGAGTCGGGAGCTGCAGCCGTGGAGCCAGCACTAAAGACCCGGAGCACGTCCCTCACAGCACAACACAACACAGCACAGCACCAGCCGTGTTCCCCCCGATGCCATCGCTGGCAGAGGGGTGGTTTATTATTATTATTATTATTATTATTATTATTATTATTATTGTTTGTGTTTTTCTAAAAATAAACACAGACTTTTGGGAGAACTCTGGCCTGGACTTTCACTTGTGTTTTACACCACTCACATCCTGTTCACAACACCTAGTAATGGAGTTGTTTTTGTGGAAATTGTGATTCGGTCCTGGTATTGACAGAGTGGGTAAAGTCCTTCTAAGTGAATCCTGAATGCCATGCTGATGACATTGGCAGTGAGGTGTCAAATTTTTAAGAATGTTTTCCAACCCACACGTTAACACTGGAGTTATAATTTTCCACAAAACCTTACAGGTTTAAATAGAGATGAGCATGTTTAGTCATTTAAATGTCAAGTGAAATAGAATGTTTGGGAAGTTGTTTTTTTATTGTTTTATTGATAAGTAACAGTCCCCAAACCCCATGCCAGTCATAATGCTTTGCTTTTTAACCAAGATATTGTGAAACTTTTTTAAGCTGAAATGTTGTGTATATAATAAAATACTTCCATTAAGATGCACTATTTAGCACATTTATCATTTTTATAAATACACAGTGGTATGAAGATAGGAGCTGATCAGACCCGCAAAGGGAAAATGTACTGCTCATTTACAGTATGACTTTCACTTCTTGGAGAAATACATGTACATCTATTTTACTTCTTAACATTTTGCCTCTCATTTAGATATACATGTGCAGTTTGTTGGAGCTTTTTTAAACTATGTTCCCAGATTGTGTAATTTACTTCCTGAATCTGTCAGTCTGGCTGAGAGGTTAGTAACCCTGACAGATTTCTGATACACATATTCAGGGGTTCTATTGACTTCCAATGTTTTATAGTTTTCCTACATTACCTGAAATTAGTAAGCTTGTTTTTACTCAGCCTGGTCAGTTGGTACATTTTAATTTCTAAAACAATTTCTGCTTAGTAACCCATGCATCGTACTGTGCCATAAATAGCTTTGCTTGGCGTAATTTCAGAGAACAGCAATACCTGGAATTCAGAGTCACATGGCTCTCTGCTCAGTGGTCACCTAAGAAACTGTAAAGAGAAACTTGGCATGGCAAAATAACTTTGTTATATGACTTTATACAAGGATGTGGGTTGCTGGGTGGAAAAAGTTTTTTTTTAAATTACAGCTGTCAGTGCTGAAATAGATCATTTCTGTCAGGAGTAAAAGGGGAGTTGTGTTTGAAAGTAAACAAGTAAATGCAGCACACATTCTGATGAATAGAGTGGTTGTCACACAAACCTACTGATCTTTCATTGATGATACTGTTACTGAAGGAAAATAAATAGCAAATTGTAACCTTGTAAGATCAGAACCATCGTGTAATAGCCTTGAAATGGAAAATCAATTTACTGTTACTTATGAGCTTCCATGAAGATTGTGTTGTCCACACGGACTGAACTATTGGTGACATACAGGTTTTGTATGTGCTGCTGTGAACCATTGTTCAGTTCACAGTGTTTTATTATTGTACAGACTAGCCTCCACCTATTTGCAAAATTCCATTCTCTTTAGTTACCTGCCAAATAAATATTATACCTAAGCCCTTAACAGTGGCAAACTATTTGAATAACTTGACTTGGCCTGTAGCAGTATTGGACACAGTAGTGAAGAAGGTGGAATGGTATGCACCTCGCATCTTAGAGGGCTAGATTCTCAAAGCTATTTTAAAGTACTTCATATCGTAATTAGATCCTTTTTTTCTGAATGGATAAAACACCAATTAAACAACTAAAACGAAAAAGCAACAACTTAATATTTCATTAATTAATTCCCTGAATTAAAAGTCTTAGTAGTTTATTTATTGTTTGGTAGCTTTATCGGGTGTGTTTCTCCTTTCTGAAAGAATTGTGCTAATGACGATTCGGAGTAAATAACTTTGTCACTTTTGCCCAAATTTTCTACAGGCGCTCAATCTGAACACAACAGTTTTCTAATACAGAGGGAAAATGTACTGCTCATTTATGTCTTTCACTTCTCAGAGAAATGCATGAGAAACTATTTGTACTACTTTACATTTTACTTCTTATTTAGATAAATGGTAAATGAATTTAGAACATACAAGAACATTAGAACATACATTCATGAACATACAATAACAATGTAAATGTCTTTGAAGAAAAAACCCTGCAGATTAGCAGTACTGTTTTCCTCTGGGAAGTCCTCACTGATGCAAAGTGTCAACTATACCATGCCTTCCCCATGGTCTACTAGTGCTAACTGCCAAGTTTCAACTGTGCTACAGCTTCAACTGTGTAACCTTTCTCTTGAGGTTTTGTTAGGAAAACAGCTTAGCCGTCCCAGCCATTTAGTTAGGAAAACCAAGTGTTTAGTTAGCGCTCCTTGAGGCAGTTAGGCTTTTGTTTTGTTTTTGTTTGTTTATTTTGTTTGTTTTGGTTTCTCTGTGCACTGTAAATAAAACACACCATTGTTTTGGAAAACTAACTGAAGTCTCCAAGTACTTTATTGGGAAAAACCTGCACAACATAGTCACTTTGTCACAATACATAAATACATATATACATACATGCATACATACCTATTAGTGGTGGGTAACGATTTGCATGTTGTATATAATTATGGGTAATTGGGATATGCAAATTTGAGTCAATTATATTGCATAACATTAACAGAACATACATTAACAGATATTTACATATGAAAAGCAATAACTTACTTTAACTTAGTGGTGCTTTGCTTCATAATATCCATGGAGAAAAACAAGGTCTTGCTATCTTTTACAATTCCCTCATCATCCACCTTAACATTTTTAACAATGTCCATACTTCACTACGTACAGAGTTTGGGGTTGTTAATTTTCTAGCCATTCGTGAAGTAATTAAATCTTAAATTGTTCTGCATATGCTGACTCACGACACCTCTAAAAGTATTACGTACGTGTCATGCCAAATTTTGCATTATTTTGAGATGTGTTTTAATGTTTTTATGCTGTTTTGAGATCTAAAAAGTACATCTTGTTTATAATACTGAAAGTTCACATTTAAGCAATGGCGATGACTAAATTAACAGTAGCGTAAGTAATCACCAGGGCTATCAATTAAGCGCAGTTAACTTCTTTGGAGATTAATTTTTTTAACACATGTCAATTGCACTCCTCAGTTTTGACCCTCTTCGCATACTGTAATTCATTCCCAGAGGCCCTCTTTTAATAATATACTCGAGTGTATTCAAGACAATGAGTGTAGTTGGCATTTGCATAGAAAGTTCGTCATATAACTGCATTATGGGGCAAAGTACTACAAGTATAATACCATAATACTATTTATAGTTAAGGAGAATACAGCCATTACTCAATGAATGCTTTGTTTTATTTAGACCATTTTAAGTTATTAATAAAAGAGAATACTTTTTTATTTTAATCGACAATAAAAAACATCAGTAAAGGATACTCTTTTAAAGGAAACTGATAAGAAACACATTAAGGTGAGTAATAAACTGACTCCATTGTGATTTAGCAGTTGGTTCAAACAGTTTAAAAGCAAATGCTGGCGTTTTTCTGTATAATTCTGTGTAAATAAATATAAAGCTATAAAGAAGGGGCAACAATATTAATCCAGAAATAGGACAACAGGTTTTTTTTATGCTCTTCATCATGCAAGCATTCCAGGGTGCTTTACAAAAGAAATATCAAAAAGCCTGTGTCTAATATATAATCCAGCTACAAATAAACAGACCCAAACAAATACAGTTTTCAAAGACGAGGGGCATTATAACTAAATGCCCCACTCCGACAGAGTTCAAATTAATTTTAGGGACTGTTGCAAGATTAGCATTTTCCAATCTCAAGGAACAACCAGGGACATATGGGGTCAGCAGATCTTGAAGATAAGAAGGTCCAAGACCATGTAAGGCCTTGCCTGCGACCTCTGAGCTCACCTAAAGGTCAAATGAAATCTTATAACTCCTTAGAGAATGCAGATATGGTCCTGGTTACTATGAAACACATATAGGAAACAATATATGTTCTATCAAAAAATGCCCTTGCCAGTGACCTCTCCTAAAGGTCAAATGCAAAACTTGCTTATAACTCCTTAGGTAGTGCAGATAGGCTCATAGTTACTATAGAACACATATAGGAACCCATATATGCTCTATCAAAAATGCTTTAGCACATGACCTCTGACCTCTCCTAAATCTCAAATGCAAAACTTGCTTATAAGTCTTTAGAGAGTGCAGATAGGGTCATGGTTATTATGGAACATATATAGAAACCTATAAACATCATATGGCTCCGCCGGTCTTTGGCTCTGGAGGTGGCAGTTTTCCTCATCCTCCTCATACTGCATACAGGTAGGGCAGAATACGGCTCCATTCAGGGCCAGTCTGGTCTGCTCCTCTAGCCATTGCTTCCTCAGCTCCCATTTGTCGACCTCCACAGGTTTCACTTCTGTGTAGCTTGACAAAGGCGTTGTGCACAGGACCGGCTGTCTCTAGGCACTCCTCCCATGTGTGGTCATTCCTCTCGCAGAGTCCACACCATCCCTGTAGTGGGAGATCACATCAGTCTTTCCAGTGGTGAGCTGGATCCCCGCAGTACTCACAAGAGAGCCAGTTGACCATGTTACTGTTTTTTTCTTTTCCCCTTCTTTTACACCAAGACTTTCTTGTGTGACAGTGCCCGCATTCTCCACCATATGCAACAAAGTGGGGGTGCCTTGCCACAATTTGGGACCTTTTCACTTTCTTCTTGTGTGTAAAAGAAACATTTACTGGACCACAGATGTAATTTTAAACAGGACCTATACATTTATTCATAAAAACCAAACAAAAGCCTAACTCCTCAAAGGAGTACTAACTAAAAAGAGTACAGTCCCTGACTGACCATCGGGCAGCTAAGCTGCTTACCGATACAAAACTACAACACACAGTTGTTACAGAGAAACACAGTACTTACTTTACATGGCTGTTTGGAAGCAGAGCACACAGCTTTCTGCTCCCTCCAACTCAGCAGCCCTGAATTAATAAACTGTGAGGCTTATATGCCCCACAGTAACAAGTGTGGGCAGCTGGCTCTAATTTACAATGGTCATGCCAACTGCCAAAACAATTAACAAATCATACAATTAAATTAACCAATTACACAATTTTCATTAACGTGGCTGCCTTTTGCAGATACCCTCACCAAGATGGAGTAGATGTTCCCTAAACCCCCAGGGTCCTAAAGCCTCTAAATTAAGGTCAGCAACACCTACTCGATTACTATATATAACCTTGAGGTGTCCAAAGTTTGAATTACTACCTAATTTTGTACAGCATTGTCCTCCTCCTTTCTATGATCCTCAGATGGCAGAAGGAAATGTTAGAGATTGAGTGCAGATAGTCATCAAATGACAACACAGAATCCCAAACGATCACAAACCAAATATTCATCTTTTTTCATAAAGCACAAAGCTTATTTTCTTGTCATGTCTAGATACCTCTAAATTCATTTGTAAGTATAATTTACTTAGCAGTAAAATATTTGACTCATACCCACTCTTTATACTTTAGTAAGCCAACGTTATCAATACTTTTATACTATAAATGAATTCATTAATTTGCATACAACACTTTCCTGGCATACATGCAAATATAACATCCCATTTGGGTACAAAAAACGAAATACAGTAGTAGTGAATTAATGCTTTTGACAGTTAAATTTGGTTGGCTTGCTAATTTCTTGATATAAACTGGCCCTCTATCTCTAAAGGTATGTTGTGTGTTAGAGAAGTCTTGCACAATATGGATAGTTTGTTCTCTGACCTTTGACTAGCACTTTACATGATTACACAAAAAGGTAAAAACAAACGTATAAATTATGCATGCAGAGAACAGGTGCAACCACAGGAAACTGATGAGTTTATTTAGAATGTTACCCTCCCAGGTATGTGTAACCTTTGTCTCCTCGTTTCCCTGTTCAAATAAGATATCAAGCCAGTGAGGAATGTTGCTTTGTTCTACTAATAGGGTGTGACATGGTATCTCATAAGTCAAGCTTTCAAAGCTAAAATGAGTTCTTAGGAATGCATGCTGCATTCATGGCATTAACCCTCCGAAGGCTGTGTCTATATGACAATGTAATGCATTGAATTTACAAAACTGGTGTGTATCTATCCATGAAAGAAAGACATTATTCAATAGAAACTAATGAATTTGGTTTTTTAGTCTCTTGTGTTTGTTCCTGGCTCAGATCAAACTTTTCTAATTAGGGTCTCAATTCCCAATGTACTTTCTTATATAATTTTCTATCAGAACGTCTGTGTTCAAACTTTTGACCTTTTGATGCTATCCTTATTTTATTGTTTATTTTTACATGCACAAGAGGCAATTGGAGAATTCTTCTAATCAACATTAGCTCAATCTAACCCATGATTTAAAAAATACCGCAGGTTGTCTCGTCTTGTTTGGAAAATCAAACCTGAATTGGACTGTTCTGTTTTTCACTGTCTGAATAATAGTGATGTAAACGCCAGCCAGACACGCACTTTTGACTGCTCATATCTTTGTAATTCTGTAGCAAGCAAATATTGCAGCAAGACCTATAAAGAGACTTGGAATTTAATATATTAATTTAAAAAATTGTCTCTTGTAACTTGTATTTCTAACCTAATGTGGATGCAAGTTGTGTATTAACAGTAAAAATGCTTATAACATTTGTACAAAAATAACATTTGAAATGCAGTATATATTTTCCCTGCCATTCCACTAGATGGTGCTATATCCAACACTTTACACAAATTACAGTGCCTTGCATAAGTATTCACCCCCCTTGGACTTTTCAACATTTTGTAGTGTTTCAACCTGGAATTAAAATGGATTTAATTGGGAGTTTTACCATTTGATTTACACAACATACTTAACACTTTGAAGGTGCAAAATATGTTTTATTGTGACACAAAAGTTAATTAAACAAAAAAAGACATTTGTTGGTTGTATAAGTATTCACCCCCCTGAGCCAATACTTGGTAGAAGCACCTTTGGCAGCAATTACAGCTGTGAGTCTTTTTGGGTACGTCTCTACCAGCGTTGCACATCTTGATCCTGCAATTTTTGCCCATTCTTCTTGGCAAAATTGCTCAAGCTCTATCAAGTTGGATGGGGACCGTTGGTGAACAGCAATTTTCAAGTCTTGCCACAGATTCTCAATCGGATTGAGGTCTGGGCTTTGACTGGGCCATTCTAAGACATTCAGGTTCTTGTTTTTAAACCACTCCAGTGTAGCTTTGGCTGTGTGTTTAGGGTCATTGTCCTGCTGGAAGGTGAACCTCCGCCCCAGTCCTAGGTCTCTTGCAGACTGAAACAGGTTTTCCTCTAGAATTTCCCTGTATTTGGCTCCATCCATCTTGCCCTCACCTGACCAGTTTCCCAGTCCCTGCCGATGAAAAGCATCCCCATAACATGATGCTGCCACCACCATGCTTCACCGTGGGGATGGTGTTCTCAGGGTGATGAGCAGTGTTGGCTTTGCGCCACACATAGCATTTTGCGCTAAGGACAAAAAGTTCAGTTTTGGTCTCATCAGACCAGAGAACCTTTTTCCACATGTTTGCTGTGTCTCCCACATGCCTTTTGGCAAAATCCAAACAGGATTTGATATGGGTTTTTTTCAGCAATGGCTTTCTTCTCGCCACTCTTCCATAAAGCCCAGCTTTGTGGAGCGTCCGGGTTATAGTTGTCCCATGGACGGTTTCTCCCATCTCAGCTGTGGATCTCTCCAGCTCCTCCAGTTACCGTTGGCCTCTTGGTTGCTTCTCTGACTAATGCCCTCCTTACCTGGTCACTAAGTTTTGGTGGACGGCCTTCTCTAGGCAGCATCGCAGTTTTGCCATATTCTTTCCATTTTTTAATAATGGATTTAACGGTGCTCCAGGGGATGTTCAAAGTTTGGGATATTTTTTTATAACCCACCTGATTGGTGCTTCTCCAGAACTTTATCCCGGACTTGTTTTGATAGCTCCTTTGATAGCTTCATGATGCTGTTTGTTTAGATATGCTCTCTAACAAACTCTGGGGCCTTCCAGAAACAGGTGTATTTAATCTGAGATCATGTGATACTTTAATTGCACACAGGTGGACTCCATTCAACTAATTATGTGACTTCTGAAGGCAATTGGTTGCACCAGAGCTTATTTAGGGGTATCACAGCAAAGGGGGTGAATACTTATGCAATCAAGACTTTTCAGTTTTTTATTTGTAAATAATTTTGAAAAATATGTAGATTTTTTTTCCCCACTTCGACATTATGGACTATTTTGTGTAGATCAGTAACAAAAAATCCTAATTAAATCCATTTTAATTCCAGGTTGTAACACTACAAAATGTGGAAAAATCCAAGGGGGGTGAATACTTATACAAGGCACTGTAGGAGCTTTTTTATTAACACTTACTGAACTATTAAGAGTCAAGTAGTAAGGGTAACTAACAGAAGCCTTCAGCTCTCTGAATTAAAAGAAAAGTTATTTTTAACCCTTCTCCATATGCAGTACATTTTCATAAAGTGTTCATTTAAATTGAATGACAATTTTAATTAAACATATTGCAGTGAGTCAGACGGTCCACTCACTGCAGCGCTGTCCAATTGGCAAACTATGGTAGCTGAAAAGTGCAAAGAGGTAGACTGAAGACTGAAACGAGGTGGTGACATCTAAAAAACTGCAGCTGCATTCAAAAAAGGCATGCACATCGTTCAAAAAGCATCTTCCGGAAGTTCGACTTTGTGCTGGTGTCACAGGAAATTGGTAGATTGTAAAAAAGTAGATATCGCCTTTCCTGCTCATGTGCAAATTTCTGAAATTAAAGGGAGGGTTCACGTCAGTTGGCATCTGTGAACTGAACACCTTGTATATCTGTCTGTGGCTGAGATCGCTGTCTTTGCTTTAAATTTGTTACCATAAAATTGTAAAATATAGCAAACTATATTAAACTTACAAAATATGTTGTCAGAGTCTTTATTAAAAGCTAGATTTTATGTGAAAAAGATATTTCCCTAATGTACATTACAGACATAAATCACATAGTTTTAATAATAACACTTTTTAATATGACATACTGTTAAATTAAGTAACATAATAGTATAATATATTTTTTGTTATTATCTATTAATATAATTTTGTGGCTAATAAATGCATTATTTTGTATATGTGACTAATCATGCACTTATCGTGCAATTCATTTTTATTGCAATTATATTTTTTTTAAAATGTATTTTTATAAAAATTGAACAGGAATTTGTATGACCCCTTCTAATGCAGTTGAGTGGAAATTATCTCTATTATTTTGTAAAAATAAATTACACATGTTCATTTATTGTGAATTTCTGCATTGAAAGTGGCTTCTCACTAGAAACTAGAGGACTGAACACACACTGATGATGGGCAGAGTTTCAAATGACACCAAGGAAGTAAGGGGAAAAGCTGCCATGGATGCTGAAGCTGTATCTTTATCAGGTGAGTTACTGTATATGCGAGTCACACATATTCAAGACCGTTTTCATCCTTTCAGATCTCAAAAGATATTTTTCTTAGTTGTCGGACACCCTCACATGCAAGTTGTGCCAGATTAAGTTGAAGATCAGACCAGACTTTACGCACCAATCCGACCGCGATATCAGGGGACAGTGCCTCAGTTTCCCACTGATGCTTCAAATCCAGGCTGGTAATTTGGGGGGTGGTGTCTGGCCTTGTCTTTACCTGGTTTTAGTTTTCATGACTGACAGGAATACATTCTTGTTGGTTTTAAACTCACTGTGAGCAGAGATGTTAAAACTTCTACTGTTAAAATATCTGTTTAGTCCAGCTCAGCGTTATAAAACTGGAGACTGAATACTGGTCCCCAGTTGAACTTCTTGCACTGGCATAAAATTCCCTTATGTTGTTGAGATTTTTTGAGTTATTTCCTTAAAATGAATGTCCTTATGTTTTTCTTTAAACCAGTCTTTAAGTACATTAACAGCCCATGCTGTAGTTTTTTTTCTTTTTCTTCTATTTCATTTAGCTGTTCTGTTAAGTGTCTACTCTTGACAGTTGCTGGTGCACTTATTTTATTTGTATTTTTTTCAGGTGGACTGCTGTCTTCACTCAGGAAGTTGGTGCTGAATAGCTGTACGCTACAATATGTATTGCACATATTGCATGCCACTCAAATTAGCTTATTATTACCGTGGATGTAAAACAAACATGCATAGCAGCCAGAAAGCCCTGCCTATGTGTAAATAGTTGCTGCAAAGGACCGTGAGACTGTTATGTACTGTAAATAGTTGAATTGTGTTTGCTCTTCATTGTTTCTATATATTATCCCAGTGTCTATCTGTGTGTTGTGTGAGTGTGTGTTGGTTGTTTGTGTTGCTTCTATGTAGTCACCATGACTGTGTTCTCTGGTCTGTGTAGTGGATTGAGCCCCCTTTGCACAAAGCCTTGTCTTTTTTTTTTATTCTAAAGGGGGAGCGCTCTTCTCAAGAGGCTCTAGTTCTTAATGCAAGGCCTGGGCTATTGCCAAATAAAATACCACATTTTTCTTAAGAGCAATTCCATTGTACCTTGGCTTCATTATTTACCTGGCAGTGGTGATTGCTACAATGGGAGACAGTCAGCATGGTTTTAGGAAAGGGAGATCGTGTCTAACTAACCTGCTTGATTTTTTTGAGGATGCAACATCGACAATGGATAATTGCAAAGCATACGACATGGTTTATTTAGATTTCCAGAAAGCTTTTGACAAAGTCCCGCATAAAAGATTAATTCTCAAACTGAACGCAGTAGGGATTCAAGGAAATGCATGCACATGGATTAGGGAGTGGTTAACATGTAGAAAACAGAAAGTACTGATTAGAGGAGAAACCTCAAAATGGAGCGAGGGTAACCAGTGGTGTACCACAGGGATTAGTATTAAGTCCTCTGCTATTCCTAATCTACATTAATGATTTAGATTCTGCTATAGTAAGCAAACTTGTTAAATCTGCAGACGACACAAAAATAGGAGGAGTGGCAAACACTGTTGCAGCAGCAAAGGTCATTCAAAATGATCTAGACAGCATTCAGAACTGGGCATTAGTAAGACCTCATCTAGAATATTGTGTTCAGTTCTGGTCACCTCATTACAAAAAGGATATTGCTGCTTTAGAAAGAGTGCAAAGAAGACCAGAATTATCCAGTTTGAAAGGCATGTCGTATGCAGACAGGCTAAAATAATTGAATCTATTCAGTCTTGAACAAAGAAGACTACGCGGTGATTTGATTCAAGCATTCAAAATTCTAAAACGTATTGACGATGTCGACCCAGGGGACTTTTTCAACCTGAAAAAAGAAACAAGGACCAGGGATCACAAATGGAGATGAGATAAAGGGGCTCCTCTCGTTTGTAAACTTTTTTATGTTCTTAATATGTTCACATCTTTGTACACGTTAACTTTACTAGCCCTCTTGAGGTGATGTGGGCTAGTCGACAAAACACAGAGGATGGAAGGTGCCCACTTGAAGACCCCAGAGATGTACCCTACTTAGCTCAATCCAGACGGTTGTCATGCTGATGCGCTGGGGAGACCGCACTGTGGTTGATCCCCGGAGCCAGCATCGCAGCCGTTGTGTGTGCTGATGTGCTAGGGAGGCAAATAAGCTGATCCCTGGAGCCAGCATTACACTTCAGCCATCAACACCAGGCAGAAGGATATCTACATCATCATATGGAAGGAAACACAAATGGATGGAGACACAGATGGATCACATTAGTTTACTGTAAAGCTACGTCTTAGTTGGTGCTTATCATGGTGAGAGCCGAGTTAAAATCAGCATGAAGTTTTAACATCTACTCTTGTGTAATGGAAATCTAGAAAAAATATATTTTAACATGGAAAAGTTAATTTAACCACCCTTTATTAAATCTGTCATGGAAATTATGTTTGTGTTGGAAGTGAGCTTGAAGTGTAACACAGAGACACAACATATCAACCTTTCCACACTTTTTAGTTATAGATAACACTTAGCTAAGACTGATTCCTTTTGTGTTTGAGTATTTGTAAACCATCAGGGTTTCACAACACTGCTTCAACTTAGGAAAAACACTCCAGCAGTTTATATTTAATGTCAGTGTGTGTTGCATTTGTAAGATTTCCAACACTGGTTTATTGTGATTACACATGCCTACAATAGGGATTTTAATTTTAAGGAAGTAAGATTTATAATTAAGGTAAACACCATAAAAATAAATGATGATATGATAACAGCCATTGACCCATATGAGTGTCAAATGAGTCTCTCAAAATCTCTCATGAGTCTCTCAAAATCTCTAAAAACGTTTGTTTATAATGTGCAGGTTTCCAGTGTTTTGGACAGTTTCTTAACCAATAATCTTGCAAGTCTTCAAGCCATTGTATATATACCTATCTGTAGAGTTAATAAAATCTGTACAGCTAATAAAATAATTCCAGTAGCTCTAATATGAATTAGTCAGGAGAAGTATAAATGTCCCAAATAAACAGCTGTCCCAATTAAACGAGAGGCATTTGAGCCAACCTTTGTCCCACTTTTTTGTTTCTAAATGAAAAGAAAAATAATGAAATCACATCACATTATGATTAAATGTTAAATACATCATTTAAATTACGAGTCAATTATTTTTTTTTATTCCTAAACCAAATTATTTGCTGTTTTTTACATGAAATGAAAAAGAATGAAATCACATCTTATCACAAGGTGAGGCACCTGTGATGTTGACATGCCAACTTTGTTTGCAACAGCAGCCAGAGAACCCACATGAGACTCCAGCTCCTTCAAGAGTTCAACGTGGTTTACGCAATTTAGTCACAGCGTAATCACTTCTCAGAAACAGTAATCTCAGCTTTTCCTTTTAGAATTGTTTTTATTAATGTTTTAGAAAGAAAAAAAAAACTCAACCACAGGTAAATAAGATATATACAAAACACAGATAGATAGATCATATATGGCCATACAGTAATAAATCAGAAAAACTAAAAACTAAACAAGACAATAACACATTAGTAATAATTATAGCTACACATGAGAGTAAGATTTTAATATATTTTGCTAAAAGTGTTAATTTCCCTGTCAGACATTAGAAGACGTTCTAGGTTTTTATTTTCCTGTTCCCTTTACTTTGTTAGGATATTAAGGTGAATTTGAGTGATTTCAGCTTTCAGGAGCAGCTTTTCAGTTATATTTGTCTCGGCATAGAAATATGTTATATAGGCTAAATCAGCCAGTGTCTTTATAGAAGTAATAGTTGGGGTAGGCTACATGAAGCTGTTGTCATCATTATTATATAACTGTAATTTACTAATTTTAATTCTAGCTACATTTAGATTCTTCTGCGCTCAAGGTAACTAGTTGTTGATTACGGCCTCTTGAACCTTTACAGGTAAGTAACGTTTCTCCTCTACAGGCCGACTGGCCATGCCTTCTCTCCGCTCTCCATTCTCCCGTGCCTGCTCCTTCCCTAGCCTCTCTGTGGTGGAACCAGCTACCGGAGAACTTCAGGACTGCTCCGTCTCTCACTGCCTTCCGCCGCCTACTCAAGACCCACCTGTGTAGACTGCACTTGTAGATCTCATTTTCATCATGGTGAATTTCTGTTTTTTAACAGTTCCATTGATGTCATACGGGTAATACTATCTACCTGTGCTACTTTGGGAAATGACATTAGCCTGGAAATACAAAACCAGGGAAGAGGCAGTGATTAATTATTTCAGCTATGCTGACACCAAACTCACTAATAGAGGCATCAGCTGAAATGCTTTTTCTAATTGACTTATTAATGACAAAAGCTTTATTCTTTTTCAACATACCTATTACATTGCTATTAATGTTGATAACGTTAATATTTAACCACATTTGTATCTGACTGGTTTTACCAGTCAAATACAAGTTTATTATTTTCTCAAAACAACATTTTAAAATATAGACTTAGAAATAATTGCTATATTTGCTGTGACCACAAGAGGGAGCCAATACCTACTGTTGCAAATTAATTACTCAAGTACTTTTTTTAAGAAAATGACTTTAGGTGGCAGAACGTGACTGGCTAATACAAAACACAACTTGCAAAACCATACAGCATTGATTAATAAAATGCAAATTAATTGACAACCATAAATGGGTAATTGTGTGTAAAAAATAATGTGATATCTTGTAACAATTGTAAGTCGCCCTGGATAAGGGTGTCTGCTAAGAAATAAATAATAATAAAATACTAATACCTGTATAAAAAAAATATGTAAAAAAACTAAGACTGTTAAACAAGCAGAATGAAGCTTAACCTTAAAAGCACCCTCAACCTAATGAAAAAGCGATACTGGACCATAGTAAAGTAGAAGATGTGTTTTATTTTAACATTAATATTAAAATAAATGATAAGGGTCTATGTTTGAAAAATGTTGTTATGAAAATTTGAGAAAATCAGGGATAATATTGTCATATGCCCTTAAAGGTGAAGTAAAACCAAAAGAAATGACAGATGATAAAACAAGAAAGTCGTCATTCACTGGTTCAGGCCAAGGACACCTCAGTGCTGATAAGTAGTACAACACCCTACAAATGTGATGTTATAGCTGTATTATTCACATAGCATAATCCATTAATCAGCTTTACATTGAACAGTTCACCCCTACATTAATTTGTAGCAACATGGATCAAACCTGAGAACTTTATAAACAGTTAGTTTATTAAAAAATATTCAAGCCCTGATCATATAGTATTTGTAGGGATTTCTGCTTCCAGTGTTTTGCTAAGGGGATTCTATAAATTTGCCATCAAAGAAATTGTTTATTGAAGGTGTAACCAAATGTCTTTTGCCAAAACTGCTGACTGAGCATGACAAATCTGCTGTGACAGGTACAGGTGTAATAAACTCCCATCCATGCCAACCATGTCATAAGGAGTGGGGCATGGAGTGGGTTTTGGGAAGAGTTGACATATTACACATGAATTGCACTCCATCTCTTGTGTCTATGTCAGTTTCTTGTGTGCCAGTGTAACAGGCAGTGGTGTGCGATGCACTGGCGTTGCGGATTCTGTCCTCTGTTGTGAGATAAGATGAGGTTAAAAGCTTCTGTTACATAGCTGCAGTAACCGGATATACATTGGCAGCAGCCGATCAGCGAGGTTTAAGACCGATTCTGTCCCCTGTCTGTGAGATGAGGTTAAAAAGCAAATGTGATTCATTTTGCAACATTATAAACCCACATAGTATGGGGTTGAACCAGCATGGAACTCCCTAGTTAACGGCCATGTTGTGGCTCTTTTGTTTCCTTATCATTCTGAAAGAAACAATTTGTCCTGCCTAAAAAGAACCCTGTAGTAGTAGCCACAGTGCTCCTCACTGGAAAGTTTAAAATCTGTTGAATCGTACATATTGAGCATTCATATCAACATACAGCAACATGATACATAGATTGATATCTTCCTCCAAAAATGAGCTGCATTCAAAGCAACCACCACTGCCATTGTACCTTTGATGAAATGCAAATAAAGCTATTTTGATGGTCACAAACTTCCTTTTTAAATATTCCTGCAGGTCATTAAGAAACTGTTGTTCTATTGTAGGCGTTTTGTGTGTAAATTTACTGAAGCCGTGATGCACCTGTTCTAAAAATATTCTAGCAAGCGTTTTGTACAACGTGCTCTCAACATGTTTAATGGGGCTTTCAACATTGTGTTTTGAATATTTATAATGAATCCTGAAAATAGACCAGACCTGCATGTATTTTTGTACAATGTTAGTTAGTGGTGCTATATTTATAACTGTTTACCTTCTCTTTTGAATATGTTCATATTAAGTCCTAAAAATAGGCCCCAGGTGAGCATGTATTTTTGTGAAATGTTCTTTTGCGGGTGACAATAATATGTTTATGGTTAGTCTTTGAAATAAATGTCACCGCTGAAAAGTGAAACTGCACATATCTGTAGCCAAAAGGTAAACCTAATGAGTTTAACGACAGCCAAAGAGATGCTCTAACAAAGTTGTGTGACCTTTGTTTCGACATCTGTCACCTTGTACAAATTGTTATTGATATCAAGTATTGGCAAGTATTGGTACACTGTTTTTGTTTTGATTCATACAAAAGTAATAATAGGCACCTGGGGCAACATTGCTGCTGGTTGTTGATTTGTGGATAGCGCATGTTTTTTTTAAAAAACATAACCAAAAACAAAACAACATGGAAGCCCCTTTTTAAAACCATATGTGTTTTGGCTCTGTTTCAAAGGCACCCGCACTGCTGACATTGCTGCTACAGAGGAGTGAACGGCACACCCCAGGAGATCGAATACCAGCAGTACAACACACACCCGAACTGCGAGGCCCTACTCTACGTTAATTACCAGTGGCTGTGTTGGCAGGCAATTCATAGAGCAGGGGGTCCAAAAGCAGGGTGTGTTTGGAAGCAAATAGAGTGCTGCTTGGAGTTGGAATAAGTGCTGTTCATGTCCTCTTTTCTACAGAAACTACAGCGTGGTGTCAGTGAGGGTGTGAAGGCGGCAGAAGATCTTGTGTTGGTGACTGTTTCCACCAGGGCCTGGAGGAGATCATGCAGGCCGTGGCCTTTATGTTAATTCCTGTCTCCATGCCAACGATTTAAACAGGACAGAGCATACAACAAACTGTCTACAGGATTGGCTCTCAAGGCCCCCAAGGGCCAAGGTGCTATTGTTATACATTTTTTTCCATACATGAAGAAGAGACTGAGTATGATGCTGTGGGACAGATGGAGATGAGGATTTGGTTTTTAGGGTTTTAGGACTTTTAGTGTTTCCCTGTCTATCTGTGAAATTTGTCTATTATTTACCTGTGTTAATAAAAATTGTGGAAATGTACTTACCTGTTGTGGTGTTTCCTGTACATTCATTGGGGAAAGTCAGGGTGGTCACCTCAAAGTCTAAAATTACTTGTAGGGGAGAATAAAAGAGTATTCATAAATTGTTATACTTACCAGTGTTAACGATAACCCCTGACATATTTAGAAGTTTTGACGCTCATTTTATGTGTAACTGTTAAATATTTAACAATAAGGGTCATTTGCTTTTTTTTTTTTGAGACCCAGCTTTTTGTTTTGAATCAAACCTGTTCTATAACTTTTGCTTCTCTGTCCTTGCACTATTGCACTACTAATATGTCATTGCATATATAACGTGTTGTAATCTTAATTTGTTGCATCCTTGTTCTTATTGTATTTTAGTAGTATTATCTGCACTTAGTGTAAACTACACTATATTGAAATATCAAGCTTGCATTGTAACACTTTTCTGCCCTGTAACACCTGTAAGTCATCTTGGGTAAAAGTATCTGCGAAATAAATAAATAAATAAATAAATAAATAAATAAATAAATAAATAATAAATAAATAAATAAACAGCTAGCAGCAGTGTGGAGTAGTGGGTTCGATCCCAGGTGGGGGACACTACTGCTGTAACCTTGAGCAAGGTACTTTACCTAGATTGCTCCAGTAAAAACCCAACTGTAAAAACGAGTAATTGTATGTAAAAAAATAATGTGATATCTTGTAACAATTGTAAGTCACCCTGGATAAGGGTGTCTGCTAAGAAATTATTATTAATAATAATAATAATAATAATAATAATAATAATAATAATAATAATAATAATAATAATAATAATAATAGCCAGCACCATAGTGATCTTCCACTTTGGATCAAGTTTTCTTTTGTTTCTCTGGCAATACACAGATGTTTAGGTAAAACAAAACTGTAAGACAAAACTGAGATACTGTAATGTTAAGCTACTTACTTCTGATCTTTCTGTATAGTTTCTTTTTAAGAGTGCAATAACTTGGCTCTTTTTGAGTACACATATTTGTATAGCTGACATTTCTTTTTGTACAGGTGAAATGTTTTTAGTAAGATCTAACAATACGGCATATGTTCTAATACCCTGTTCCGTATCAGTAATGACAAACTTACTAACATTACTAAGGTCATTAAAAGAATAGGAAACAAACTAAGCTTTGGGAGAAAAGGAGTATGAGGTATAAGTCTTGGTGTAAAATCAAGTATTTTGCCTGGAATGTATTTGATAGATGTAAAATGTTTAGGTTATGCAAATGTATTCATCTTAAAATGAGCAAAGGTCCATGATCTATTCATTATGGTATAGTGGAAAATGTATCAGTCACAAGCACATAGTTTCATGAATGAGTTCTTTAGTGTCTCATTTTTTTCATGTACAACAATACAAAATATTTAAATCTTAGCATTTAAAATGTTGTCTGTGGTGACACACAGCTTCTACATTCAACATCTTTATTATAAAATCATACAAAATGTAAACAATGGTTGCATTTGCTATTTTATTTAAACTATGTATTAAAATGAATCTTTCCAAATATAATGTTATAATATTTAAATATACTGTGCTGGAAGATTGCATGATTCTTAGCAATTTCTGTTTTGATAAGATTACATCTATAAACACAAACTGCCCCTAGTTGCAATGTTACACTCCAAACAATTGGTTACACTGTTAGTCATCACCTAGTTTTACCTGAACTTGCATGCAAAAACGTGTGTACTAATTCAGACTCTTTTCAAGGAGGCCTTCATTGTGTTTTATTGTTTGTATTCAGCCTTCTGAAGTGCAAATTCCAATTCTAAATCTTAATGGGAATCAAATCCAAATTTCAGTACTGCCCATGATTGCTATGTTCTCTCATGGTATGCAGAAACAACAAAGGCTTGTGTTATAATGGTATTAGGGCAACAGTAAAATACACATTCATTAGAGCATAATTACTCTTAACTTCACATTTGAAAGGGCTTACATGATTTCATCATGGTGAATTTCACTTTTTTAACAGTTCCATTGATGTCATACGGGTAATACTATCTACCTGTGCTACTTTGGGAAATGACATTAGCCTGGAAATACAAAACCAGGGAAGAGGCAGTGATTAATTATTTCAGCTATGCTGACACCAAACTCACTAATAGAGGCATCAGCTGAAATGCTTTGTCTAATTGACTTATTAATGACAAAAGCTTAAATCTTTTTCAACATACCTATTACATTGCTATGTATGATATTATTATTATTTGTTTATTTAGCAGACACCTTTATCCAAGGTGACTTACAGAGACTAGGGTGTGTGAACTGTGCATCAGCTGCAAAGTCACTTACAATTATGTCTCACCCGAAAAACGGAGCACAAGGAGGTTAAGTGACTTGCTCTGGGTCACACAATGAGTCAGTGGTTGAGGTGGGATTTGAACCGGGGACCTCCTGGTTACAAGCCCCTTTCTTTAACCACTGGACCACACAGCCTCCTATTTAACCACATTTGTATTTGACTGGTTTTACCATTGTATCAACCACTAGACAGTTTATTATTTTCTCGAAACAACATTTTAAAATATAGTACTTAGAAATAATTGCTATATTTGCTGTGACCACAAGAGTGAGCCAATACCTACTGTTGCAAATGAATTATTCAAGAACTTTTTTTAAGAAAATGACTTTAGGTGGCAGAACATGACTGGCTAATACAAAACACAACTTGCAAAACCATACAGCATTGATTAATAAAATGCAAATTAATTAACAAACATGTGTATAATGTGGAGTAGTGGTTAGGGCTTTGGACTCTTGACTGGAAGGTTGTGGGTTCAATCCCAGGTGGAGGAGACTGCTGCTGTACCCTTGAACAAGGTACTTTACCTAGGTTGCTCCAGTAAAAAAAAACTGTATAAATGGGTAATTGTATGTAAAAAATAATATGATATCTTGTAACAATTGTAAGTTGCCCTGGATAAGGATGTCTGCTAAGAAATAAATAATAATAAAATACTAATACTTGTATAAAAAAATTTAAAAAATGACTGTTAAACAAGCTGAATGAAGTTTAACCTTAAAAGCACCCTCAACCTAATGAAAAAGCGATACTGGACCATAGTAAAGTAGAAGATGTGTTTTATTTTAACATTCATTTTAAAATAAATGATAAGGGTCTATGTTTGAAAAATCTTGTTATGAAAATTTGAGAAAATCAGGGATAATATTGTCATATGCCCTTAAAGGTGAAATAAAACCAAAAGAAATGACAGATGATAAAACAAGAAAGTCGTCATTCACTGGTTCAGGCCAAGGACACCTCAGTGCTGATAAGTAGTACAACACCCTACAAATGTGATGTTATAGCTGTATTATTCACATAGCATAATCCATTAATCAGCTTTACATTGAACAGTTCACCCCTACATTAATTTGTAGCAACTTGGATCAAACCTGAGAACTTTATAAACAGTTAGTTTATTAAAAAATATTCAAGCCCTGATCATATAGTATTTGTAGGGATTTCTGCTTCCAATGTTTTGCTAAGGGGATTCTATAAATTTGAATTCATGAAATTTCATTGTGATTGCCATCAAAGAAATTGTTTGAAGGCGTAACCAAATGTCTTTTGCCAAAACTGCTGACTGAGCATGACAAATCTGCTGTGACAGGTACAGGCGTAATAAACTCCCATCCATGCCAACCATGTCATAAGGAGTGGGGCATGGAGTGGGTTTTGGGAAGAGTTGACGTATTACACATGAATTGCACTCCATCTGTTGTGTCTATGTCAGTTTCTTGTGTGCCAGTGTAACAGGCATTTGTGTGTGATGCACTGGCGTTGCGGATTCTGTCCTCTGTTGTGAGATAAGATGAGGTTAAAAGCTTCTGTTACATAGCAGCAGGAACCTGGATATACATTGGCAGCAGCCGATCAGCGAGGTTTAAGACCGATTCTGTCCCCTGTCTGAGATGAGGTTAAAATCAAATGTGATTCATAACAACAAATGCAGAAGAGCCTAGCTCTTTTGCATAGTAGTTAAGGCATCATGCAACATCAACATTTGCTTCCCTTTGTAAAATTGCTACCAGGAACACATTTTAAGGTTTTGGTAGAGAAAACATGTATCCTTATAAATCTCTGTAAAGCATAAAGTTATATTACAGTTATATTATTTCTATAGTTTTTTTTTTTTTTAAACACTGAAATTATACAATACTTGTGAAAACACAAATATTCCCGTCATTGTGAATTTCTGTACCTAAAACGTATAAAGACTCTTTACAAACTTTAAATTATGTTACAGAAGATACCATTTTTTAAGCTGGTGGTCAGTTACCTGTTATCTGTTTTCTTTTATTGTACAGTAATTTGACAGAAAAGTTTTTTTGGGGGAATTTCAAAGGCAGCAGCTGTTGCTTCTGTTTTCCCTCTAAAATACCAACATATTAATATACATGCCAACAGTCCCTATATGGTTGGGACAGTTCCAATTTCCTAGCAAATGTCCTGCATCTCGATCATAAGAAGAAAGTCTGGATACTTACCCATAAAAAAAAATTATTCTGCACAGTAGAGTTTGTGAAAACCACACGCTGTGTTCTTCGTGCGGCTGACACATCTGCCGATCACTAACTTAAACAAATGTAAGAATGCGTCCCGCTGAACAGTTTCCAAATGTTGGCAAGTATGTATTAAGCAATAACCAGTATTAGTTGCAGTTGGAACAAACCTCCCGAAGTGTGAAATAAAAAGAAACACAAAAGTTACCCAGTATTGTTTAATATTTGCATACATACAAGAATTATGTACCCGTAGTCGGATGCAGGCACAAACCCAACACAGGAAGCATGTCCTTATTTGGAGAAGTTGTTTCCGGGCTTAGGTAGACCGTGAGCCATTTTTAAGGAGTTTTCTCAGATAAACGACACATATATGAAATATCTTGCAAATATATTTGATTGTAATTCAGAAAGCATTTTTTTTTTCCCTTTGCACTTAATGTAAGCTATACTGTATTTAAAAATGAATCTTGCATTGTAATACTGTACTGCCCTGTAACACCTGCAAGTCACCTTCGATAAGGCGTCTGCCAAATAAATAAATAATAAGAAATAATAAGTAACATATTTTGGACTTGATACAGTTTTAAAAATAAATAAATAAAATGATTTTTTTTATTATTAAGGAAACATTTATTATCAAAATCCAAGCATACCGATTCTTATAGCCAAATCATGTAGAAGGAGCAGCATATATTGCCCTTACCTCTGTCACCAAAGGGGTACAATTATAGTCATAAAGAACTAAACTCAACTTACAGTGATAATCTTCTCATATACCTTGATCACATTTTTTTTTTACAAACTGTATGACACAAAGACATGGTTCATTTATCACCCTGCTCATGCCAACACAAGGAAACTCTACATTATCTTAGAAATCTGCAAGACATCTGATGAGATATGTAGTTGTTTACTGAAAGACTCTTCATGTAGAATCATCCTTTCGTATTTTTGAGGTACATGTCTAATTACATTTCAACCTTAACATTTATATATAATTACAGCAACTGTAAGAGATAGGGCCTAGCGTTTTCATTTTTGCACATTTATTTAATTCTATTTCCATTTTGCAACATTATAAACCCACATAGTATGGGGTTGAACCAGCATGGAACTCCCTAGTTAACGGCCATGTTGTGGCTCTTTTGTTTCCTTATCATTCTGAAAGAAACAATTTGTCCTGCCTAAAAAGAACCCTGTAGTAGTAGCCACAGTGCTCCTCACTGGAAAGTTTAAAATCTGTTGAATCGTACATATTGAGCATTCATATCAACATACAGCAACATGATACATAGATTGATATCTTCCTCCAAAAATGAGCTGCATTCAAAGCAACCACCACTGCCATTGTACCTTTGATGAAATGCAAATAAAGCTATTTTGATGGTCACAAACTTCGTTTTTAAATATTCCTGCAGGTCATTAAGAAACTGTTGTTCTATTGTAGGCGTTTTGTGTGTAATTTTACTGAAGCCGTGATGCACCTGTTCTAAAAATATTCTAGCAAGCGTTTTGTACAACGTGCTCTCAACATGTTTAATGGGGCTTTCAACATTGTGTTTTGAATATTTATAATGAATCCTGAAAATAGACCAGACCTGCATGTATTTTTGTACAATGTTAGTTAGTGGTGCTATATTTAGAACTGTTTATCTTCTCTTTTGAATATGTTCATATTAAGTCCTAAAAATAGGCCCCAGGTGAGCATGTATTTTTGTGAAATGTTCTTTTGTGGGTGACAATAATATGTTTATGGTTAGTCTTTGAAATAAATGTCACCGCTGAAAAGTGAAACTGCACATATCTGTAGCCAAAAGGTAAACCTAATGAGTTTAACGACAGCCAAAGAGATGCTCTAACAAAGTTGTGTGACCTTTGTTTCGACATCTGTCACCTTGTACAAATAGTTATTGATATCAAGTATTGGCAAGTATTGGTACACTGTTTTTGTTTTGATTCATACAAAAGTAATAATAGGCACCTGGGGCAACATTGCTGCTGGTTGTTGATTTGTGGATAGCGCATGTGTTTTTTTTTAAAAACATAACCAAAAACTAAACAACATGGAAGCCCCTTTTTAAAACCACAAGGTTTAGCAGCCCATCAGAAGAAACTTTGATGCAGTATAAATGTCACTATCACTGTAGTGTGTGGGATGTTTTGTTTTTCTTTTGCACTATTATTGATAATTGTTATTTTTGTTACATTATTAACTTTGTATATTTTTCAGTGTTTGCTGTGAGATTATTATTGTTTGCAGTGTTTACCCATTTGTTGTGGAGATTTGATTTTGTATTATTATTTAATTGTTTTTGTATTAGTTGTTATTTTCTTTTATGCATGGGGAAAGGATTGTGATTAGTCTCCATTGCTCCAAGGACCCACAATCAGCCACAGGTGCATTCAAAAGAGATGCCCATTACCATCATTGACAGCCCTATATTAATGACCTATGTGTTTTGGCTCTGTTTCAAAGGCACCCGCACTGCTGACATTGCTGCTACAGAGGAGTGAACGGCACGCCCCAGGAGATCGAATACCAGCAGTACAACACACACCCGAACTGCGAGGCCCTACTCTACGTTAATTACCAGTGGCTGTGTTGGCAGGCAATTCATAGAGCAGGGGGTCCAAAAGCAGGGTGTGTTTGGAAGCAAATAGAGTGCTGCTTGGAGTTGGAATAAGTGCTGTTCATGTCCTCTTTTCTACAGAAACTACAGCGTGGTGTCGGTGAGGGTGTGAAGGCGGCAGAAGATCTTGTGTTGGTGACTGACCAAGGTGCTATTGTTATACATTTTTTTCCATACATGAAGAAGAAACTGAGTATGATGCTGTGGGACAGATGGAGATGAGGATTTGGTTTTTAGAACTTTGTGTTTCCCTGTCTATCTGTGAAACTGGTCTGTTATATTTACCTGTGTTAATAAAAATTGTTGAAATGTACTTACCTGTTGTGGTGTTTCCTGTACATTCATTGGGGAAAGTCAGGGTGGTCACCTCAAAGTCTAAAATTACTTGTAGGGGAGAATAAAAGGGTATTCATAAATTGTTATACTTACCAGTGTTAACGATAACCCCTGACATATTTAGAAGTTTTGCATTACAATTAATTAAATATGACTAACACCTATTTCTGTTCGGCCATGACGCTCATTTTATGTGTAACTGTTAAATATTTCAAAATAAGGGTCATTTGCTTTTTTTTTTTTTTTTTTGTTTTGTTTTTTAAGACCTGTTTTTTTTTTTTAATCAAACCTGTTCTATAACTTTTGCTTCTTTCAAACCTGCAGTTTCATTTGACCTATTAAACTTAGAATGGAATGGCTTTCCACAGCCACAATGTCCCATCCCTAGTGTGGTGACCTTTGAAATAATTTAAATTATGTTTTGTAAGACAGACTCCTTTTATACATACTGTCTATTTGTTTATATATTTTCAGTGGACCAGAATCATTCATACAGTCTCCTCCCTTCATACTGTAGGAAGTAGATAAACTTTCATATGTCTGTCAATGTTGCACTGTAAATTGGTGGGAAAAATATTTGACCAAAATAGATTTCAAAAAAAATATTTATATTTACATACCACGACAGTGATGCATGGAATAGTTTACAAATGCAGGGAGGTGAGAATGCATTACAGTAATCTGTCACCTATCTGACTGCGGTGGGATCAGAGTAAGGGCGGATATGTTAAAAGTCGGATGAATGAATCCTGTTTTAAATACCATTATACACAGCTGTAACAATTACTATATTCACACAATTATTGTTTTGAGATTCAGATTTTATTAGGGAGCTCCCCTAAATCCCTTTTTTAGAAAGATACAGGGTATTAATGCTTGTGACAGAGTAGCTGTCTGCTGTGTAGTTGCGTGCATTCGCTGCTGAGTGACAGGTAGGAGATCGAGACGGAGGTTGAAGGTGATACATCCCACAGGAAAACAGGATTTATTTACATATCAACACACTGAATAACTCACGTGACACTACTACCAATGGTTGATGCACTACATTTTTAGACAAATATAACATTTAATATGTTACAAACACACCTGAGGCTATGCTGAGTTGAGCTTTAATTAAATAACGTATTTAATGTCCAATATCAAAGGGTACAGTATTTCCTTTAGCTACATAGGTATCAATGTGTAGCTTTAAAAGAAACACATGTTATAGCAAACATGTAGTTTTATTTTAAAAACATGATATCTCGTACTACTCTAGGTTAAATAAATCTCTGTTTTTCAAGCAATGCCGTCCAGGATGTCTGTTATTGATTTATTTCCTTGGTCACTTTACCCCAGTCTTCTGAGTTAAAGCATGTTAGTGGCTGAAAGTGTATCAGTCAATATGGGAAAATGATCCAGGAAGTTGTAAGAAAACATGGTCTACAGATTGTTTCCTTAATATTTCTTGAGACTGAGAGGGAAGCACCAGGCACGACACAAAATTTCAAGTTATAGTAATCAGGTTTTATTAACATACAAGTAAATGGTTATACAGATAAATTCAATACTACTAGAGTATATGAACTAGCCCTAATACAGAGTAACAGATAATAGATTAATACTTTCCATGGCTGCTAGCTCCGAACATCCGGTGATGTCATCTCTCCTCCCTTTTCCAACTGTGCTGAGTTTAACAGTATACAATACATACAGTTTGCCAAGATTCCGCGTACTTCTTTTATGCTCTGAGCACACTCTTCAAGTCAGAAGAGGCGTTTAAGGATGACACAGAGATGTTTTGGACTCATGTAAGTGGATTGTTCGTGCACTGACTTACAGTATATCCAGGCAACTCAAGCAGTAAAAATCAGAGCAGAGTTAGTACTCCTTCGGTTTATAAAATGTTTTAAAATGGATCGAGTGGTTACAGACCATGTCAGATCCCAGCTGATGGGAAATCTGGGTGATCCAGTGCCTTTACAACTTTTTTTACAATTTAGGTCAGACATGCACAATGCTAAAAAGCCCACCGCTAAATCCTAAAGCATTCAATGTCACTCTCTAAAGCTAAAATATAACTCCTATCCCTATAGCAAGGCTTCAATATAAGTGAGATATAAATTCAGGAGTATGCTTACCTCCCAATATATGGAAGTTTTGTGTAGAATATAAGTATAGACAAGAGCTGTCTTCAAGGCAGAGGCTTCTGAATATGACCAAACAGCAGCCAGCTTGTTCACAGATCTTCAGAGAATGGACCAAACAGCTTGTGTTACCAAGTTGAATGTTACTTTACTGGAGTCTTGCCTTTGCTTTTATAGAACTTTGGTCTGTTTTGGTAGCAACTCCTTTAAAATTAACTGGATATGATCTCATGTCCTCTACCTTTAATAATCTCTAAAATATGTGAGGTAATTATTATTATTATTATTTATTTCCAGTACCATAAAGTCCTAACTTATTAACAATACTTATAAAACTTATTAACTTATTATATACGTATTAACAAGTATATATAGAGAGATGTTTTAATATATAACACCAGCTCTGTTTAATTAATCCAGCCTTGGTCTAAAATATATTTCCTTCTTAACAGTAAAAACCCACTTCTCAGTACATTTTAATAAACTTGTTTCTTTTCATTTACAAGTGTGTGTTCAACAGACTTGGCTTCTCTAACAAAAAATTCCCTTCTCCAGCAGTCCTTGGACAATTTATAGATAAAGACTCAAAGAGGCCCACTTTCTAACCAGAGTTACTTTAATTAATAAGAAACTTCGACTGTAAGCACTTTCCTACATCTATTACGCTAGATTGAAGAGACTGCTCGGACCAGTAACTCTACAGATAAGAAGAGGTCCACATCTTAATTTCAAGCAACTACCAAGTTCTCATTAATTTTATAGATAACATAATGAGGTAATGAGAGTAAGATCATTTTATTGTACGATATGGTACCTTCCGTTAGTTAGTATAAAAGATTATACATGGTAAAAGGGTCCTGGATCTAAGACAATGTCTGACCAGTAAATTCTGCTTTTGGATGCCAGAATCCATTTTTTCCCTATCTGCTAATGTCCAAAGTTGCCCTGCTCATGCAGACGGAGATGGGGGGGCCTTTTTCAGTAAGTCTACTGATAAGAGGTCATAGCTGGCATTGAATTGTCTCATTTTCAGACTTAACAGTTTTTCTGTTATAATTAGGGTGACCAGACGTCCTGATAAAATTGGGATCATCCCGATATTAGAGGCTTTGTCCCTCATCTCGACGAGTACAATTTTTCTGGATTTTTAGAGTAAACATTGGAAACCCAGGCGTAGAATTTGAATTTTTTATTTTCTCATTAGGAAATTTCATATATGAGGCTGCTGTACTGTCCGCGGTGCAACAGCATACTATATTGTGTGAGGGAAAAGGGCGCTGGCCCTTTAAGGAAACCAGGCAGTGTAAAAACTCCAGGTACCAGAATGCCCAGCACCGCAATTACAAAAGGGGCGGGGCCAGGGAGTATATAAGGAAGTGCACAGAAGAGCCAGGAGTGTTGCCGTGGGGAGATAGCCCTGACTCTGCTGGGAGACTCGCCGCTATTGAAGCCTGTGAAAGCATTACTGGTGTTGGAGAGAAGCAGTGTTAGAGTGAGTAGTTTGAGCAAAACGCGGCCCGAGCGGGATCGATCATTGTGTGTTTATATGTAAAAGTTTGTGAAAGAACTGTGCTGTTTTATTGTGACGCAGTGGGTGGGTATAATCACTGCTAGGTTTAATATGTAACGACAGTATACTCCCGGTTTGGAGATAGACAAGCAAGAAAGGAGACCATTCTGTGGTATAACCATTTATTATTGTTTACAACAGACACTTGGGAAAAGGAGACCCTTGGGTGTTATAATCTTTTATTGTTTTTTACAACCGAACACTTGGGAAGAAGGAATCTTTGTATCAAACGATACCGGACTGTGCTGAGGTGGTTGTCAAAGCGCAACAGGGTCATCCTTCACTGTTCCTGGTGGGGAAGCCATTTCCCAATTTACCTGTGCTTCTCTGTTCCTGGAGGGGGAGCCATTTCCCCAACTTACCTGTGCTTCATTGTTCCTGGAGGGGGAGCCAATTCTCCAACTTACCTGTACTCCACTTTTCCTGGAGGGGGGAGCCAATTCCCCAACCTTTTTTATTTGTCCTATCCAGGAATTTATTTTATCAGTACCGAGTCAAAACAAAGAAAACGTGCCTATTTGGGTCTAAAATTCTAACTGCATTTAAAAAGTAAACAGCAGGTTGTTTGAATCGAGGTAGCTGTGCTTGATTGTACCTGTAGTTCTGATTTAACTTCGGTACAATCAACAAAGGATGACTTTTTTGTCTGCGCTGACTTTCCAGTTTGTTTTCTGAAAGCTGTTTGTTTTACATTCTGTTCAACGGCCTCTGTAGTAGCCTTTTGTTTAATGAGTGATTGTGAATTTATAGTGATCGATCGTATTTTCTTTAAGTCACATTACAAGATGTGCAAAACAATTACTTCCATCTGCATGTACAGTTTCTTTGGGAAATGTCTTGACACGATCCTCAGCCGAAATATACTTTGTTTTGCTTTGTCGTCCATTTTTTTGTATTTTACATCTAATGTTAAAAACTAGATTTTAGCTACCTAAATCAAAACAATGCAGCACCGACTTTGTCCCACCTGCTACGTACAGTACAGTAGGTCACAGAAAAGCCAGTACAGACGCACTGATAGGCTGATTAAAACATCAATGTCAACTGAACAGTAAACAAGAAAGTTAACCGCTTTGGAGTATTTTTTCATTTTTTTAAAAAATTATATTTGTTTGTTTTTGCCTAAGTGCAATGCACACAGGAAGGCGAAGGAATAAAAAAAAGCCTATCTACAGAATAAAGATACGTAGTTTGCGTCGCTTGCATTGTGCAGTAGTTCACAAGGTTTCTTTCTTTCCCTCACCAACTGAAAGTGTCCCAATTTTTCACTCTTGCTATCTGGTCACCCTAGTTATAATTCTTCTGTTCTCTTACAGCAAAACCTTAAAACAAGTAAAACACTTATGTTAGTTCAAATATTCTATTTCAATTTACCCAAACATTAATTCTCTCCAGAGGTTGTTTTTCTTTTACTAGATTGCAATACCTAGGAGGCTCTGTGTTTTGGCTTAAACACTATTTCCTAATTAAAGTTACTTTTTTTGGATAAGAAACCTGACCGTGAACACATTGTCCAGTTAATTAAATGAGATGTTTGTTTTCTGCCTTTCCTCTCAAGGTTAACACAGGCAAGCTTTTCTTCTAATATTAGATAATTGCTTGCACTTCCTTTTCTGCAATCGTTTTTCTGCTGGCTCTATAGCCTTTAAAACACAGTACAGTTATTACAATATTTTAACATTGTTGTAGTTTCACAAATGTTCAATTTGTATCCCAAAGACCGTCCTGCTTCCAGCAGGAGTGACAGTCTTGGGTCAGGCTGTGCTTTAGTGGGTCTGTCAAAGCCAGGATCCCCTATCCATTTCTGCACATCACAGGTGTGGGTGTGTGGCAGGATGGCTTGCAGTGGTGAGGTGTGGTGACGTCACGGACCAGGAAGTAACTGAACCAAAACAGTGGATGGGCGGGTGAAAGCTGAAACGCAACTGCGGTCAGCGTATTTATTAACTAAATAAACAAAAACAACAGATTTAAACAGACAACAAAACACAAAACAAAAAGGCGCGATGGCCAAACAAACAGAAACAAGTATATTTTTAAATATAGCAATTGTTTTTTTCGCTCGCTCTCCCGTGTTCTCCCGTACTCTCCTCTGTACACTCAACCCCGCTGCACTGACAGCTGCCGGTTCTTATACTCTGGCCGAGGGGTTAACTAGCTGTTAATGATCTTATTAACCCCTCGGCCACAGCCTGCACGTGTTTGGTAAGGATGTGTGACTGTCAGCTAGTTAAATAATCAGTAGCTGATCAGCCACGCATCCTCACAGGGTTTTTAAACAAAAATACAAATAATAATAAATAAATACATAGGGGCGGGACACTCCGCCACACATGCCCCCCCTTGTGTCGCAGCACACATGGCCTTTTCTGCCACCTCCCCCCTTAGTCCCCAAAGTCCCGGCTAGCAGTCCCGGCCCAGGAACAGGGGCAGCAACGGGCCAAAGGTGGTGGCCACGGTGGGATGTCCTCCTCCCACCCAAACAGCCGTAGCGTTCCGATGGCCCGCGCACAGGCTGGCTCCTCTGGCCAAAAAAATTTTGGGGGTGGTCTCCAGACCTGCCCCCCCTTCTTCATGGCCAGCAGCTCCCCTCCGTGGGGCTCCGGCCACCCGTTCTCTTGCAGCGAAATTGCTCTGGGGGAGCTGGTCTTCTGACCCCCCCCCCTTCTTCGTGGCCGGCAGCTCCCCTTCATGGGGCTCCAGCCACTGTATTTCCTGCCGCGAAAGTGCGGCTGGGGGAGCTGGTCTTCTGACCCCCCTTCTTCATGGCCGGCAGCTCCCCTTCATGGGGTTCCAGCCACAGAATTTCCTGGTAGCGACCCCAGGCAAAACAGGACCCTCGGGAGGCGATGGCAGCAGCAGCGGACCCTCGGGAGGCGACGGCAGCAGCAGCGGACCCTCGGGAGGCGAACTCGGGAGGGGAGCCCCTGGCCATGGAGGCGGCAGCGGGAGCTCCACTCCCTCGTACCCTGTAACTGATGGCTCTCTAGGCGATGCGGAGCAACAGGCAGCCCCAGGCGATGCGGAGCAACAGGCAGCCCCAGGCGATGCGGAGCAACAGGCAGCCCCGGCGATGCGGAGCAACAGGCATCCTTGGGCGGTGCGAAGCAGGCATCCTTGGGCGGTGCGAAGCAGGCATCCTTGGGCAGTACGAAGCAGGCATCCTTGGGCGGTACGAAGCAGGGCAGAAGCAGTCCTTCCCATGACGGTGGGTTTTGGAACCAGCAGGTATTCACCCTCTGCTGGTGGAGCTGGGAGCGGCAAGCAGTCCTCCCACGGCGGTTGAGGCAGAACCAGCAGGCATTCACCCTCTGCTGGTGGAGCTGGCAGCGGTAAGCTGTCCTCCCATGGGGCTTGAGACATAACCAGCAGGTATTCACCCTCTGCTGGTGGAGGTGGGAGGGGCAAGCAGTCCTCCCATGGCAGCTGAGGCGGAACCAGCAGGCATTGACCCTCTGCTGGTGGAGGTGGCGGAGGCAGAGGCAGCTCCTGCTGCTCTGCTCCTGGCGGTGGAGGTGGCGGAGGCAGAGGCAGCTCCTGCTGCTCTGCCCCTAGCGGTGGTGGAGACAGAGGCAGCTCCTGCTGCTCTGCTCCTGGTGGTGGCGGAGGCAGAGGCAGCTCCCGCTGCTCTGCCCCTGGTGGTGGAAGCAGTGGAGGTGGCGGAGGCAGAGGCAGCTCCCGCTGCTCTGCTCCTGGTGGTGGAGGTGGCGGAGGCAGAGGCAGCTCCAGCTGCTCTGCTCCTGGTGGTGGAAGCGGTGGAGGTGGCGGAGGCAGAGGCAGCTCCTGCTACTCTGCTCTTGGTGGTGGAAGCGGTGGAGATGGCGAAGGCAGAGGCAGCTCCAGCTGTTCTGCTCCTGCTGGTGGAAGCGGCAGAGACAGAGGCAGCTCCTGCTGCTCTGCACCTGCTGGTGGAAGCGGTGGAGGTGGGGACAGCGTGTAGGCTCCTCCTGTTGCAGGGAACCGGTGCTTCTCCTTCTCCTCCTCTTCCTGGAGAATGGGGCAGTTGACCACAAAGTGACCCCACTCCCCACAGGCAGTGCACCAGTTCATGGCCTCAAGTGCGCTGAGGTATGCTTCCCAGCTGCCCTTCAGTCGTCCCTCCTCCTCCTCTCCAGGGCGGGGGCAGTTGACGACGGAGTGACCCCCCCTTCCCACAGGAAGGGCACCAACTTGAGGCCTCGACCAGGCGAAGGTAGCCATCCCAGCGTATACTCTTGAGCTTCCCTCTCTTAGGCTCTTGACGCTCGGGCTCTACCTTCATGGGCGCTGGATGCACAGGCTCCCCCCCTCTGGGCGCTGGATGCACGGGCTCCCCCTCTGGGCGCTGGATGCTCGTGCTCCCCCTCTGGGCGCTGGATGCTCACGCTCCCCCTCTGGGCGCTGGATGCTCGCGCTCCCCTTCTGGCGCTGGATGCTCGCGCTCCCCCCTTCTGGGCGCTGGATGCTCACGCTCCCCCCTTGCGGGCGCTGGAGCCTGTTTCTTCGCCTTCTTGGCACCGCCCCTCCTTCCCTTCTTCGGGACCAGCAGTTCCACCTCCTGCCATGGAGGGGGTTGGTCAGGTGCTTTGTGCCCAATGTTGCCAATGGCAAAGCACCACTCCTCCCCTTTGAGGCAGGTGAGGCAGGTTCCCTGATCCACCTGCGGTGATGGTATGGCCTTCAGGAGGATCCACTCCTCCGCAGTCTCCACCTCACCTCGATCAAAGGCCTGCACAAAGAGGGGGTCTTCATATAGGCACACATCAGGGAGGTACCCATACTCCAGGCAGGCGAGGCACCATGAAGCCCCTCCTTCCTTCAACTCCCTCTGACGATCATGCCTCCTCTTCATGTACGCATCCACTTTATCCATTTTTTTTTTTCCAAACACAAAACACTTTTAAAAAAAAACAAACAACAAAAAAAACATCCTTTTCTTTCCTGGTCCGGCTCTTGGAGGCGTTGTTTATCCCACTTCTGACACCATATGTGGCAGGATGGCTTGCAGTGGTGAGGTGTGGTGACGTCACGGACCAGGAAGTAACTGAAGCAAAACAGTGGATGGGCGGGTGAAAGCTGAAACGCAACTGCGGTCAGCGTATTTATTAACTAAATAAACAAAAACAACAGATTTAAACAAACAACAAAACACAAAACAAAAAGGTGTGATGGCCAAACAAACAGAAACAAGTATATTTTTAAATATAGCAATTGTTTTTTTGCTCGCTCTCCCGTGTTCTCCCGTACTCTCCTCTGTACACTCAACCCTGCAGCACTGACAGCTGCAGGTTCTTATACTCTGGCCGAGGGGTTAACTATCTGTTAATTATCTTATTAACCCTTGGCCACAGTCTGCACGCATTTGGTAAGGATGCGTGACTGTCAGCTAGTTAAATAATCAGTAGCTGATCAGCCACGCATCCTCACAGGGTTTTTAAATATAAAAAACTAACAAAAGATGCGGCGCTTTTATCCGCGCCGCAAACAAAAATACAAATAATAATAAATAAATACATAGGGGCGGGACACTCCGCCACAGGGTGACAGTCTTTAAAAGCCTGATACCTGCAAAAAATGTAAACCTTGCTAGCCAGGCTCCCATCTCTACATTCTCATTTCCATCATCAGTGGGGAAACTTCAAAAAAATTAAGCTGGTTCTATCAAAGAGCCATGCATTTCTGCCGCATACGCCTTTCACTCAAAAAGGTGCTTGCACCTTGTACAAGGGAGGATGGGTTTTAGGATCACACGTGACAATTTGTATACGATGCTCCTCTGCCTAATCATTTTTGTTCACCGGGAAGAAACAGCTCACATAGATTTATTATTTTATTGTTTATTTTAGCAGGCAGCACCGGGATTCTCCAAAGGATGAGGCTGTGCTCCAACTATTTTTTTATTATTTTTATTCACCCATTGTTTGGGCTCAGTGTTTTTGGAAATCTGTAAGATTCTGTATTATAATAAAGGTGGTTATTTAACACAAGATTGTCCTGACTGAAACCTGATTATTGTGGTCTGTTCAAGGAAGGATGTCTTCTTTGTCAACTTTGGAAACCTACAGGTTGAGAAATTAGCTTTCAGTAAGAGGAGCGGTTAATATTCTGTTAAGTAGAAAGTGGGTGTCAAAATGTTTTTTTTACAAAAGGAGGCTGTGTGGTCCAGTGGTTAAAGAAAAGGGCTTGTAACCAGAAGGTCCCCGGTTCAAATCCCACCTCAACCACTAACTCATTGTGTGACCCTGAGCAAGTCACTTAACCTCCTTGTGCTCCATCTTTCGGGTGAGACGTAGTTGTAAGTGACTCTGCAGCTGATGCATAGTTCACACACCCTAGTCTCTGTAAGTCGCCTTGGATAAGGGTGTCTGCTAAATAAATAAATAATAACAAAAGGAAGAAAAAGTTAATTATTTATTTATTTAATTAATTAAGACCTGAAGCATAATGGTTTGTGTCATAATAGGCTTGTGACAGGGTGAAAGCCCTGCCGGTGCACGGGGGATAAATTCCTTCCTATCAGAACACATGGGAATGTGGCTGCAGCTGTAAATTGAATAAATCATTAATTAGGCGCCAGCCACAGGTGTATAAAAAGGATGATCATGGGTGTTAATGTTGGTGAAGTTTAGTGTTTGTGCAGCATCTGCCCACCCAAAAAAGTGAGTTGACGGCATCCACCCGTGTCCACACTAACTATGTGGCTAATAGGGGTAATTGGCTGCATTTATCCCGTTCTTTTGGGCACAACAGTCCTATTTAATTTCCCTCAAAAAGAGGGTGCTAACAAAGACGGACAATTAATAAATTAGCAAAAATAACCAGTAAAATGACTGTAAATGAAATATTCAGATTTAAAAGGGAACCAAAATAAAGCGTGCAGAGCATGCCATTTAGAGCCCACTGGTTGACAAAGGCCATCGTGTCACCAGTGGACTCCGCATTAGCGTGCTCTAAAATAATCCAGGATCTGACCAGGGCCCTAAACATGGCTCCACAGTCAAAGAGACCTTCCCTGTAAATGGCCAGTTTACCAAGATCCAGGAGCAGATTTACCAGGAGGTCTCTTGCCTTTTTGGAGCCATGAATAGGGTGCCCAAAAATAAACAGGGTGGTTGAGAATTGCAGCAGAATTGCATCATTTCAACAACAGTTAAAAATGATCTAATAATAACAAGCCCCTTTATCCGAACAGCTGGGGAACATAGCAATGGTTTGTATTAATAAGCGTTCAGATATTTACAAAAACAGCAATACACGTACATATATTAAAAAATAGTATTTTTCTGATCGCCCCAAACCTGAGTTTTACACTGTATGTAACGCCACTCTGCAAAGCACTACTGGCAGCGGTACTGAAGTGTTATATACAAGTACATTAAATGTAAAACTGATTCAAACAAGTGAAGCACTGTTTTTTATTTGTATGCACATACATATCAGTATGTATGTGAACACAAAATAAATGTTACTTTTCTTAACTTTAATATATGGTAAGACTAGTGTTTCAAACATATATTAACTAAAAATAAAAGGTCTTCATGAAATTATATAACAAGTATGCAAATACCCTACAGCGCTAAAGTGTACATACTGTAACAGTTACACCCCTGCTGTGTTTATGTATTTATTGTTAATAAATATAGTATTGTACACTTGTGAAAATATGGAAATGTAACTTACCTGTCAAAGTTGATTTTAGGCTTCTTATTGAGAACAAAAAAGTAGGACAGTATCCCATTACGATTTTTATCAGACATTACTATCAGTTGTGTCGTGCTAAATGAAAGTTTGGTGGAGTTGAACAGATAGATTGAACAAATAAACATGAACAAATTGATTGTTATTGCCCACCCACCATTATTGTCTTTTTCAATGAGCATGCAGAGAGGTTGACGTGAGTCCGTGACCACACTCAAACAGCGCGTGTTTGCTGTCTCAACATCCAGAATAAGGCGATGGCGATATTCTTTGATACATTTTCACATGTGTGTGGTCAAATTCGGAAACAGTTTGCTGGAAAAGATGGCTCCAAAAAAAGTGTCGGAACTCTGTTCCGGCTACCAAAAAAAGTGTATGAACGCCATTCCGGTGCGTCCTGCCAGGACTCGAGCATTGCCTGATGTGATGGCTCTGTGCAACACTCCATCCTAGGTCCCCAGTTCCCCTCGGGACTAAGGGGGATTAAAGGGCTTCCCACTGTGCAGCCGGGACTCCAGATGCTTCCCCCTCAGTTGGAACAGTCTTGGCTCACTGATAACATGCTCTAGATTTTTAGCAGGTCCTGGTAAAAGACCAGCAGCTCAGAGAGATGGATTCCCTGGAGATCAATCCAGAACAGCTGCCGGTCATAGCCCAGGCTGCGCAGCTGGCACAAGAGGAGGGAGGCCAGCACCCACCATTACAGGGCTTGGTCTGCATACAGGTGTCTCTGCAGGGTCTGTAGGCGGAAGGTGTGCACCTCAGGGGGGCGGGCTCAAGGTGATCAGCCAATGCCAAAGCATCGATGCAATGAGTTGCTTGATCATTAGAGCCTTGCCCCTGAAGGAAAGCAATTTCAGCAGACCCGACCAGGACCTCAGTCTCACAGCAACCTTTCCCTCCAACTCCACCCAGTTGGCTGCGACCGAGGTCTCTGCTGGGCTCAGGTGGACTCCCAGGTATTTAATACTGTTCTTACACCACTGTAAGTGCTGAAGCACTACAGGAAGGTAGTCCACCTGCCAGGGACCTACCAATAACCCAAAGCATTTGTTCCAGTTTATCCTGGCAGAAGATGCAGTACAGTAAGCACTCTGGCAGCTCTGCATCCTCTCCAGATCAACCAGATTGGAGGCCACAAGGAGTACGTCATTGGCGTAAACCCAGAGGACTACCCTTGTGTCCGGTCTGCCGAGCACCATCCCCAATGAGTCTCCTTCGCAGGAGACAGAGGAAGGGCTTGATGCACAGCGCATATAACTGACCGGACAGAGGGCATCCTGAATGTACTCCTCTCCTGAAAGTGAGGGGCACCGTCAGGAACCAGTTAGCCTTCAAAAGGCACTCAGTAGAGGTATACAGCATTTGGAAAAGGCCAAGGAATCGCATCCTAAATCATAATGCTTGCAGAGTTCCAAAAAGATAATCTTAATCCACCTGGTTGAATGCCTTCTCCTGATCAAGACAGAAAGGCAACCGACTGACCAGTCCCCCTGCTATAATGCAGCAGGAATTGGGAAGACGTTATTGAATATCGTCTGGTTCGGGACCATGTAGGACTGGTCTGGGTGGATCACATCTGCCAGCACAGACTTGCACCTCAGGGAGGCGGCCTTGGCCATGATTTTGTAGTCTGTGCATAGCAGCGAGACTGGGCACCAGTTCTTAAGGCAACAGAGACCCCCTTCTTGGACAGCAAAGTAATCACTACCCTTCTCATCAAAAGGGGCATCTCTCTGGTCTCGTAGGCTTCTGCCAGGACCTGCGCATTGGGCACAACAGAAATTCCCCCCAGTGTATGGAAGAAATATTTCTTACTGATTTTATTTTTGTGCCTTTTTTCTCTGAATATTTTTTTTAATTTATCTATTAAACCATTTTGGCTATTTTGTTGGCCAAATGTTTTGATTTTTATTTGTCTACTTTTGGGATGTAATTGTTTTGTGCCTCTAGTACTACATTTTTGAAAAAAAGCCATTCTTTTTTGGTGGATGTTTTCTCTATTTTACTCCCATCTACTTCTGTTAGTCTCTGTTTCATTCCTTCATAGTTTTTTAAAATTGTAAACCTAAGCTTTAGTTGTTACTTTTGGGGTTGTAAAATGAATTCAAATGAGACCATGTTGTGATATGAATTTGCTAATGGTTCTTTGACCTCTTAGCTATTCTGTCTTTGTTATTTGAAAAGACTAAATCAAGGCATGCCTCCCCTGTAGTCGGTGCATTGACAAATTGCGTTAGGAAGCAGTCATTTGTCATTTCTACCATTTCAATTTCATCTGTCGTGCTCCTCACCAGGTTTTCCCATTTTATACGGGGGAAGTTGAAATCCCCCATTAGTATGGCTTCTCCTTTGCCACATGTATTTCTAATGTCATTGTATAACAGATTATTTTGCTCAGTATCTGAATTTGGCGGTCTGTAGCATGCCCCTATTATTATGCCCTTTGAATTTTTGTCCATTATTCTGACCCATATTGATGTTTTGTGCTACCCCTCTTTTTATTTAAGTGAGTCCGTCCCGCCTATATAGATAGTCTTTGATAGTCATGTCGTCAGCAAATTGTACGTGATTCAAGTAGGCTCCATTGATTGTCAGCTTCTTGATGAACTCCTTTTTTAATCTTGATTTTGTCGTTGTTTTTATGGAGTCTTACTGTTGTTGTTGCATTCTTGTATATGGTACTGATCAAGTCTCTGTACATTTTTTTCAATTCCTTGTTTTTTCAGAGAGCTTAATACAGATCTTGTGTAAACAGTCAAAGGCTTTTTCATAGTCGATGAATCCCAAGCAAAGTGGTCGTTCGTACTTGTTGCTGGTTTGAATCACTTGCCGTACAACTTGAAACTGATCCATTGTGCTAAATCCACTCCTGAATCCTGCTTGCTCATTTTATTGTGCCAAGTCAAGTCTGTTGGGGAGTATCTTGGTAAAACATTTGTAGATTATAGGAAGTAAGCTAATAGGTTTGTAGTCCCTGAAGTCTTCTTTATCTCCTTTCTCCTGTAAAAGTATCACCAATGCGTTGTTACAGTCGTTTGGCACTTCCTTTTGCTTAATAAAATCTGTAAAAATATGCAACAGTATTTTTGTCAGTTCTTCACCTCCTTCTTTCACAATGTCAATCGTTATGCCGTCTTCTCCGGGTGCCTTTCCTATCTTCATATGTTTGATAGCATGGTTCACTTTTCCGGGAAACGCCTGGAACGTGTTCCTTGGGTTGTGTTTTTTCCGTCTCGTCTTCGTCATCTGCTACATTGCTCTTTTCATCTTGATATAATTTTCTGTAAAAGTCTTCGACTCTCTTCAAAATCAATTTGCGGTTCTTGACGACATCCCGTCCTCTTGTTTGATTGCTAAAATCTGTTTTTCCCCCAACGATCAGTCTTTGTTTTGCTTTCTTCATGCTTTGGTTGTTTTCACACTGCAAGAGCTTGTAACACTTTAATGCTATATAGTGCTACTTTGGATGGTAATTTATTATTTTGTGTTGTGTTTTCATACTGCACACTGCAATTTCTTACTTACAGAGATCATGTAGAGCCCATTATTTTAGTGGACCGAATATTTCACGTTTATATATTTTTTAAATGTAGTGAATTTTATTCTAGCGTTTTTCACCTACAGATGTGGTTTTTCATGATGTGTTTTTGCACTGCACACTGTAGCTTTAAAGTTTAATGTTTGTTTTGTGAAAATATTTGAAATGACAAAACAGTGGACATACTGCAGCAACTCTGAATTGTATTTCATCAGTCAATAAATATTTTAACAACACTTCTTGATTCTTTAGCGTGACTGTGTGCTGTGCTCTACCTTTGAAGTTTAAGCATGCCTAATTATAAATGTAATCTGTCTACCTAATGTTAATAACGCCTGTAATTTCGCCCTTGCCTGAGTCAACCCCTCACACTTTTGCCTGAACAAATCAACGCTCCCTAGGCGGTGACTCAGCAGAATTCAGTATTTTTTTTATACATTCTTCTGCTGGCTGTCATAAAACATGTTTTAAATCAGAGTATTAAAGCACAAGCATATTTAAGAAATACACTTGCAGCTTTTATTTAATGATGTTCTTTATCTCATGATGTATGTTCAGTTATCATGTGCTTTATTTTTAAAGAAATGTGAATTGTAACCTGCTGGAAATCCCCACTAAACCTCTCAAATGAGAACTGTTATTTCTCACTAGTTTTCCTAAGATTTGAAACAAATGTATGTCATTACATACAAGATTACAAATACAAAATACATGAGCTTTCCTCATTAGCTACAGGATTATATTTATACTATAAAACCAATGCCCACTGTATCATACAGCTGCTCATTAAAGAATGTGCTATACTGAATGCCCAATGCCTAAGGTGCTATGAACCAGTTCATCTCTTGTTTGCAGTATGACATTAATGATAAGTATACTCTTATATTAAGTTTACACATTAAATTATTTTAGCAGAATTGGCTTTTAGCTATGCCAGAAGGTTGTCTTGTACTTAATGTGGTGAATATTTTTTGCAATACTGTATTTAGTAATATTCATTGATATTTTTTCCAGGTGCATATTCAAGAATTGTCAAATGGAAATACTGGTACAAGGACTTCAGAAAATCCAATTGTAGAAGACTATCAAAGACAAAATGGGGTATAGTCATAGTTTTTGTTCATTCAATTAGGAGTCTCCATACACTTAATGTAGTGTTGATAAAGTATTTCTAATTTGTGTTCATTTACTAGACAAAGTAATGGTTACATAGTTTAGGTTATGCCACAGCATGCTACCAATGCATGGCTGATCTTCTAGAAATTGAAACATCAGAAAACATCCCACAAAGGACAGATGAGGTAGGATAACTATTTGCTTAATTGGTCTCTTGTGTTTATGTATGTATAAGGCCCTGTGAAAATCACAGAAATTCTCTTTAAAATTCACATTCAGTGTCACAGGTAAAGTATCGTATTTTGCAGAATGTGCACGGAAATACGTTGTAAATTACGTGTACGTGTAATTACGTTTTTCTAAAAAGCAAATATACAGACTGTAAGACAGCAGGGAGGGGGTTAAATCCTCCCTGCAGAAAAACAGGTGCGTAGGCACATTTTGGGTTAGTTTTGTTAATTGTTTAATTGTTTTTGTTAATTGTTTTATTGTTAATTATCACCTGCACCTGGCTATTATTGAAAACTAGAGCCAGGTGCAGGGTACTTAAAGAGTGCAGTCAGTCTGCTCATGGTTGCTGAAGTGTGTAGAAGCCTGACTGTGCTGGTGTGTGGGTACAGCTGTAATTTAAAAAGGAAGAGGTAGTGTAGAGCCTTTTTGTGTGTGCTGTTTTGTTTATTTTGGGTTACAGGTAAACAGCTTAGCTGTCCTGTCTTTTAGTTTAGGTTCCTGTTTTGTTTAATTATTGCTCAAAGAGAACTATGTGTTTGTTTTGTGTATTTTTGTTTTTGTGTTGTTTCATTAAAAATAGCGCAACCGCGCTTTAAAAATCCATTTCTGTGCCTGGGTCAGTGTTTTTAAAGGGGCAACGAACCACAGTGAGGGGTGATTCTTTTACAAGACAAATGCACTGACATCAAAGTTATTCAAGCACTTTACAGTAGCTTGTGAAATGGTGTTGTAATTAACAGCCTGTAGGTAAAGTGTATTTGCAAGGACAGCTTTCAGTTCCAGTTCATCAGGTGCATGTTCACCATTTAGGTCTTGCAAAACAAATAAAATGTGTAACCCATGCTGATCTTGTGCATCAGTCGACTCGTTAGTGTGACCACTGACAAGCAACCAGACTGTTTTACCAATTTATTTTAATCTCCTGCTTGTGATACTCGGCAACTTTAGATAAGTATGATGAAGGAATCGCTCCACCATTTGCTACACTCTTTCTGAAGAATATCTGTAACTTTTGGTTGTCCAATTTTTCAAAAGGGATATTTGCGCAAAGAAACGCCTCTGTCAGGTCAAAATTTAATAAGTGGACTTTTGGAATATGGAATTCACTGTTTTTAGTTTCTTTAAGTAAAGCAGTCGCAGTACTTCTCTGAATTTCCGCATTTCTCTTTTGGTGAATACTTGAATCTTAATGCCTGTCAACAGACGAGTTTCGGTAGTGATCTACAGTAATGTTGCAGGACATACAGTAGAGCTTACCTCCATTGCTGTGTAAAACTCCTGCTAGATACTGCTTTACGTGATCTGCTGCAGACACATTTTTAGCCTTTTTAGAGACATCAATTTTCTTGTTTACAGTGTGTAGTTTTTTAATTTCCCACATAGATTGCATATAGTGACATGACATAATCACTGCACAGCACTGTGTGCATGGCGAATATTACACGCAGGCACATAGCAGAGCTGTACAGTTTCGTTAATGTGTTTATGAAATTATTTTTATTTCTTAAGAATGTCATGATTTCCGCATAGCCTGTGAAATCGTAATTTTCACAGAGCCTTATGTATGTAGTATCTTCGTGTTTGCAAAGCCCTTGTCTAGTCGGTTTGGTGTGCTACGATTTAGTGCTGATTTGTTTTTGTTTTTTTTTGTTTTTAATAAACAGATCGGAGGTGATTTCTTGGGGGGGGTCAACTAATAGACGAGCAAACATACAGTATGAACCAATCTATAATTTATAGTAAAAGCCTATATTTACTGATTGCGATGACCGACGGCAGCATGAACGCTATGGAGGAGTGTGGAAGGGTGGGGGTATTCACTGACATGGGAGACAGAAGATTGTACTTGAAAACACCGCACAGGTGCCCAGTTTTATTTATTTTCTTTTTTTATTTATTTTAACCCGCAGAGGGCACTGTTGTCTTTGGGCTGTATACCGGCAACGGTAATAATAATAATAATAATAATAATAATAATAATAAACTAAATAAACTAGAAGTTGCAAGCAACTTGACAGATTCCAAGGCATTCTTGTTCCTATCTGTGTTCCACAGTAACCATGACCCTATCTGCACTCTGTAAGGAGTTATAAACTAGTTTTGCACTTTACCTTCAGGAGAGGTCAAAAGTCAGGGTCAAGGCAATTTTTTAATAGCGCATATATGGGTTTCTATATGTGTTCCATAGTAACCAAGACCCTATCTGCACTCTGTAAGGAGTTATAATTTAGTTTTGCATTTGATCTTAAGGACAGGTCAAAGGTCACGGTCAAGTTAATTTTTGAATAGAGCATATATGGGTTCATTTGTGTATTCTGTAGTAACTATTACACTCTCAAAGGAGTTCTAAACAAGTTTTGCATTTGAGCTTTTGCAAAGTTATATGTGCAAATCTGTGCAATTTCACCATAGCTGAAATTTGATTGGCTCATGGCGGCCATGTTTTTTATATGTAGCGAGTTGCTTTGCACAAACTTGATAGACACCCTTGCCAAGGCTATATATGCAAAGTTTGGTTTCAATCGGCATAACGGTTTCAGAGATGAAGACTTTTGAATATTTTTGACAAATCCAATATGCTGTGTGGCAATGTGCCCCGCCCCTGTGTGTATTTTTGTCTTTTATGTTGTATGTTGCATGTGTTAATGTTGGTGTATTGTAGTTGGTACACGGGATATAATGTGGGTAATGAGCACGAGTGTTTAAAATGTATAATTGTATTTAGGCACGGGGATTGCACTTTGCACGTGCATTTAAAGTATTTAATATGTGAGCACGGGGTTGCACATAATTAATTCACGTGCTGGGATTCAAGTGAATAATTAATTACTAATTGAATCCCGGCACACTCGGGGTTGTGTGTTCGGTGAGTGGAGAACGGGAGTGTGGAGAAAAAGTAAACTAAAATATACTAAAATAATAATTTTTATTTATTTATTCTTACTCACCGTGTTTATTTGTCTGTTCATCCACCGTTTGTTTAAGTGTTAATCCGTTTTGTTTGTCTATTTATTTTGGCCTCAAGTGCAGTGTCCTGTTTTCTGTTTAAAACCTTTTGTTTGTTTATTAAACACTGAGCGCTGCCACGACTCAGTTTCACTCATCACCACTGTCTCTCTGTGTATTCCTTTCTGGTCTGACATCATTCACAAAGCCACCCTGTGACAGGCTGCCAAACCATGTGACCAATGGACTTGTGTTGAACAAATCTAAGTATAGACCATACTGGTAGTATGTGCCCCAAGTTTCACATCTGTACGATAAGAGGTTTTGGAGAAGATTTTGTTAAATTGGCCAATATTCACAAAAAATCCAATATGGCTGCCAAACCATGTGACCTATGACCTTCATTTTCGCTCTGACACAACTTCCCTTAGGTGCCTACCACCCTACCAAGTTCTGTGAGTTTCCGTGCAACGGTGTTGATTTTAGAGATTTTTTGAAAAAAGAACGGAAGAAAAAAAAAAAAAATAAAAGCTTTTTGTGTTGTTTTGCTTTAGTTTTATTAATATTAGTTTGTCTGTTAATTTATTATTATAGTTTATTAACATACACTTGCCTATTGTTTTGCTTTTACTTTGGGTGAGACGTGATTGAAACAGGATGAAAATGCCCCGATAGTAGAGGCTTCTCCGAATGGGTTCTCTTTTTATAATAAGGCACATCCTAGAGAACAAGGCAGTGGTATTGCTGCCATTTTTGGTCAGGAGTTTGCTCTTAAGAATGAGAATATGGACGGTTATTCATCATTCTAAATTTTAGCGTTTGTGGTTTGTTGCCAAATTCCTATTCAGGTTGTAGTTATTTATTGTCTTCCAAGACTTAATTGAATTTGGCTGAATTTGGTGAATTTTTATCGACACTTGCTGTTAACCATGATATGATTGTGGTGTTAAGTGATTTTAATGTGCATGTTGATGTAGAACGAGATCCCCATGGAAGAGATTTTATGATATTTCTTGGTTTCACTCAACATGTTACTGGCCCTACTCATATTAATGGCCATAGTCTAGATTTAGTTCTGTCATGGCCTAAACATTCAGAACTTGGCCATCATTGATCTTACAATTTCAGATCACTCTGCTATTTTTTTTTAAGTATTAATACCTGGTTCTACAAAACCCCCGGCTCAATGCATTAAAACTCAATCTCTCAATTCATCAACTACTGACATGTTCTGGAAGCATTGCCCGCGTCATCTTTTACTCAGTCAGGATCGGTTGGAGAGCTGGTGGAAAATGGTGGAAAGAACACCTTAGATACTATTGCCTTATAAAATTAAGAAAGTGGGTATACAAAGATTCTCCCCGTGGTTTAACAACACAACACGTATGAGCAAACGCATGTGTCGCAAACTAGAACGGAGATGGAGAGTGACTAGACTTCAGGTCCATTATTTAATTTGGAAAGATAATATTTTGAAATATAGGTCTGCACTATCCTCAGCAAGATCAGTGTATTATTCAAATCTCATTGAAATAAACAAGAATAATCCTACATTTCTATTTCAGACTATAGCTAAGTTCTCTCTCTCACCTCCCTCCTATCGACTCCTTCTCCCAACTCTCTGTAGACTCTGCTACCTCCACCCTCTTCTCCTCCCTCACCTCCTCCCTTGACTCCCTCTGTCCCCTCACATCCCGACCTGCTTGCCCCTCCCCTCCCCAACCCTGGCTCTCCTCTGTGCTCCACTCAGCAAGAACCACACTGCGATCTGCTGAAAAGATCTCCTGCCCTAGACCTCTACCGCTCTCCTCTCCTCCTTCTCCTCTACTCTCTCCTCTGCTAAATGTTCTTATTTCCAATCTATAATCCAAGCCTCCACTAATAACCCATGTAAACTATTCTCTACCTTCTCCCCCCTCCTTAACCCTCACACCTCCTCTTCCCTCCTCTATCTCCTCTGATGACTTTGCCTCTTTCTTCTCTTCTAAAATCTCAGATATCTGCAAACTCTTTAACACCTCTCCCTCCCCCACCCCCACCCCCGCTCCAACCCCTACACCCACTGCATCCCCTACTAACTCACCCTCCTTCTCGCCCCTCTCAGACTCTGACCTGCTCCAGGGTCACAAACCCACCACGTGTGCCCTGGACCCCCTCCCCACTCACCTCTTTCAAGCTGCTGCTCCTGCTCTACTTCCCTTCATCCCCTCCCTTCTCAACACCTCCTTTCTGGTCTGTTTCCCTCGGCCTTCAAACAAGCCTCTATCATTCCCCTCCTCAAAAAACCTACCCTCGACCCCACCTCCCTCCAGAGCTACCATCTGTCTCCCTCCTACCCTTCCTCTCCAAAAACCTCGAGCGGGCTGTACACCGCCAGCTCTCTGCTTTCCTGTCCAACCACTCTCTGCTCGACCCTCTCCAATCTGGCTTCCGCTATGCTCACTCCACTGAAACCGCCCTCCTGTCTGTCACCAACTCACTAAAGTCTGCCCGAGCTGCCTCTCTCTCCTCTGTCCTAATTCTCCTCGACCTCTCTGCTGCCTTTGACACTGTTGATAACTCTATACTAGAATCCTCTCTCGCTGACCTGGGAATCTCTGGCACTGCTCTGGCCTGGTTCTCCTCCTACCTCTCCAACTGCACTTACCAGGTAGCCTGGCGTGGAGCAACCTCCACACCTCAACAGGAGTCCCCCAAGGGTCAGTCTTGGTTCCTCTCCTGTTCTCTCTCTACACCCGCTCCCTGGGTCCCCTCATCGCATCCTATGGTTTCTCATACCATTTCTATGCTGATGATGCTCCAATTTTCCTTTTCTTCCCCACCTCTGACTCCACCATCCCCTCCCGTATCTCTACCTGTCTGTCTGCTATCTCCTCCTGGATGCACTCGCATCACCTCAAACTCAACCTCTCTAAATCTGACCTCCTTTTCTTTCCCTCCTACTCCTCTGATCTCTCTATCTCCATTCCTCTGAAATCTACCACACTCTCTCCATCCTCCTCAGCTAAGAACCTCTGAGTCACCCTGGACCCCTGCCTCTCTTATTCCCAGCACATCTCCACTCTAGCACGCACTTGCCGATTCTTCCTGAGCAACATACGAAGAATCCGACCCTTCCTCACCAACTATGCCACCCAGCTCCTGGTCCAGGCCCTGGTACTCTCCGGCCTAGACTACTGCAACTCCCTCCTGGCTGGCCTCCCTGCGTCCGCCACCCGTCCTCTCCAGCTCACCCACAACTCCGCTCTCGCCTGGTTTTCTCTCTGCCTCGCTTCTCCCACGCAACTCCACTGCTCCGCTCACTCCACTGGCTCCCGATAACCGCTCGCATCCAGTTCAAGACTCTTGTACTCGCCTACAGATGCCTTGACCAGACTGCAACCAGCTACCTCCAGACCCTTATCTATCCCTACACCCCCACTCAACCTCTCTGCTCCTGCTGCACTAGAAGACTGGCTGTACCTCCTCTACGCTCCCCTGCCTCCAGAGCCCGCTCCTTCTCCACCCTCACCACGCAGTGGTGGAATGACCTTCCTACAGATGTCAGGAATGCCCAGTCCCTGACCATCTTCCGGCACCTCATCAAGACTCACCTCTTCAGACAGCACCTGTAGAACTCCAGAATGCCAGTACCAGTACCAGTACCAAACACTTTAGCAAATAGTGCAGAATGCAGTACCAGTACCAAACACTTTAGCAAATAGAGCAGAATGCCATTTTTACATAGTAACCATGACCCTATGTGCACTCTCTCAGGAGTTATAAGCCAGTTTTACATTTGACCTTTAGGAAAGGTCAGAGGTCATGGGCAATGACATTTTTTCTGATAGAGCATACATTGGTTACTGTATGTGTTCCATAGTAACCATGTGTGTATCTTCACTCTATAAGGAATTATTAGTCAGGTTTAAATTTGACCTTTAGGAGAGGTCAAAGGTCACGGGCAATGACATATTTTGATAGAGCATACATGGGTTACTATATGTGTTCCAAAGTAAGTAGCTCTATCTGCACTCTACAAGGGATTATTAGCCAGTTTTGTAGGTTGATGTTGTCATCCAATGTGGACACCATGTTTTTTTTTTATTGTAGCAACTTTCCTTTAACACCCTTTCAAGACAACCACACTACGATCATATGTGCCATTGAGTTTGTTTCAATCGGACTAGCAGTTTGGGAGAAGAAGATCTTTGTAGTTTGTGATTATGACGTCTGTATCATGCGATTTTGGCATCATGCAGCATGGCCACCATACCACACAACCTATCAGCTTCTTATGAACACCAGTTAATCTTGGACTATCCCTCAACAACTATACCAACTTTCAGCACTCTGCAAAAAGTGGTTTTCGAAAGATGAATTTTTACATTTAGGCAAAATGTTTTTTTTTTCAATCCAATATGGCGGCCAAACCATGTTACTTATGACAAATGTTCATTAGCATTTTCCATCTTCCCAAAAGCATCTACCAACCTACCAAATCTGGTGAGTTTTGGCAGAAAGAAAAATAATAATAATAATAAACACAGCAATAACAATAGGCTTCCCAGCAATATGGGCCTGGAAGTCTAATAGTAGTAATGCTATAAAAATAATACATATACATAAATAAATATACACAAGGTGGGGCACCCCGTCACATTAGCCACCCGTTGTGCGCAGCACACATGGCCCAATGGCCACCTCCCCCCTTAAAATCCCCAGAAGTCTCTGTTAAAGTTCTGGGGTAGGAACGGAGGCTTCCTCTGGCCCCCCAGTGGCAACGGGTGATGGAGGCGGGAGCTGTAGATAGACTCCCTCTGGCAGTGGAGGTGGGAGCTGCAGGCAGTCTTCCTCCAGCCATAGTTAGGTGCAGGTTGGCGTGGCTCCTCCCGCCTGGAAGTGGACCTGTTGTGGCAGTCCCATCTCGGCAGCCAAGTAATTAATTACTAAGGCTACCATGTCTGAGACGGACGCTGGGCTCCCACTGCTCCCCACCTCGGGCCCACAACCGGTCGACCGCCATCAGGAGGTCCTCCCCGTTCCAGTTCGAGTCCGTCAGCCACTCAAGCATTTCCTCCGTCTTCTCCCTCCTGGATGCTCTGGCTGCTGGGGAGGTTGCTGCTGCCTTTTGCGGCTGTTCTTCCCCATTTTCTAAATAATAATAAAAAAAATCCTTCCTAAAAAAAAACACCAAAAATAAAGCACCTGTAGTATCCCTGGTCTAACTCCCTGGAGGCGCTGTTTTCCCATGCAGGACACCATATGTCACAAGGATGGCTTTGTATGGCATGGGTGGTGACGTCAGACCAGGGAAGCAGTACACAGACAGATGGAGGTACGGGGCTAAAACGGCCGCAGACATATATTTATTAAATAATCAAACAGAAACACTTTATCAAAACACAAAAGAAAGGGCACATTGGCCGAAACAAAACAAACATAAACAATAATAATCATTCCTAAACGAGTACCTTTCACTCTCCAGTCAGGTAGCATTCGCTCTCTCTTTCTCTATATTTACAGTGATGTTGACTTATCACTCAGCGATTATGATGAAGAGGATGTGGAGCCAAGAACAATACAAACTGTATGAACAGAAGAGCATGCAATTACTTTACAGGTAAGCCAGCTGCAAACGGGAAGCTGTTTGGTTTGAAATGGCAGTGCTGTGACGAAATACTATCAAAACACAGCACTGGGTACAGGCAGCTAGATCCATCACAATGCCTGTGCAAAGTAGCTGTGTACACGCATTTGTGACTATCCCTCCAACACAAGCGAAGCAGACACCGTAAAAAAGGTATAGGGTCTGCTACAAAAATGAAAACAAAAGACAAAAGAAAAATGTGCAGTGGTTGTGAAGGCAATCCCGGGTTCTGTTGTATTGAACACTTCAATAAAAGGCACAGAGCAAGTCGATACTGGCACACGTTTTGATGTTATTTGATTTTGATTTGATAATTACTGTTTACTGATTATTATCGTTATTAGCAGTGTTTTTCTTTTCATTGTTAAAAAAAATGTTATTATCTCTATATTGAATATGGGTATGTATTATTATTATTATTTATTTATTAGCAGACGCCCTTATCCAGGGCGACATACAATTGTTACAATATATCACATTATTTTTTACACATTATTTTTACATAAAATTACCCATTTATACAGTTGTGTTTTTACTGGAGCAATCTAGGTAAAGTACCTTGCTCAAGGGTACAGCAGCAGTGTCCCCCACTAGGGATTGAACCCACGACCCTCCGGTCAAGAGTCCAGAGCCCTAATCACTACTCCACACTGCTGCCCCCATAAAGAGTTAATGAAAAACACGGTTTGTCATTTATTTGTGTTTTATTCATCATGTGAACATTTTATAGCAATAACAGGTTTGAAAACATTATTATTATTATTTTCAAAATCTGGTACCTGGGAAGGGGTTTCATTTTTACATCTGGAGTTGAAGTGGTTAAACAAGCAGAAATATTATTGCAGAAATTTGTGTTAGCCTAAAATGAGAAAATTCAGCAAAACTATGACCTAATTTAATAACCTTGATGGAGCCCCTTGGAATGTGCTTGTAGCTAAGTTTCTTATCAGCAGCTGCAACTTAAGTCAGGAAGAGTCCCTTGCTTTTAATTCTTATCTGTAAGTATACTAGGATATTCATGGTACCAGAAGGATGTGTTTTAGAAAGCAAGTCTAAATGTTCTTCCTTAACCCTTTCAGGACCAAGCATTTTTCAGTGGGATGCTCACGAATTTCTTAAAAAAAATATACAGTGAATTTTCCGGGCCCCCACTTCAGCAGTGAAAATACTGTTTGTCAAAAATGTTTAGCAAAAAATACAAGGATGGTACAAGGCCCTTTCTTATGGAATGCTGTTTTTTTTATTATTATTTGTGTAATGCTATGTCTAGGTTTTTTTTACGTGCTTTTTATTGCATTTTTTGCCAAATGAGGCAGGCCGCACTTACATCGCTTTAACACAACCTAAAAACTTTGTGGAAACCCTGTTTATAAAAGCTGTATGAAACTCAGACAGTAACATTTAAATATACCCTTCCGTATTTTAATATTAATTTAGTTATTTGCATGTGGAAGGAAAATTTCTCCGGCTGAAATAAAACTACATGGAAACCCACACTAAGCGAAAGTAGGCCTACTACCAAATTAGAGTGAGAAAAAGGTGAGATTTATTTTTCTTTTTCCACTGAAACTGCCCCATTGTTATAGTCCTCAGTCATAACTTTAATGGTATAATATTACAATCGGAACAGAAGCATTTAAATACAGTTTAGTGTTATTGTGACAGGGATGGCGAGTGGTGACGTCAGGCCAGAGTCAGGAAAGAAAAAACACAATAAAAACAGATACTGCAGTCAAAAAGAGACGCTGCGCGCCGTTTATTTAAATAACAAAAATAAATAAAAGGTTTAAACAAAAAAACATTGTGCTCCCAGAGCAAAATAAATATTTAAACAAAACAAAATCATGAACACAAAATAAAACAATACAGGTCAGGCTGGGCAATTGCTGTCACTGTTCCTGTATATAATTTTACTTTAGTTTCTCTCTCACTCCTCGCTCGCTCTCGTTTCTCCTCTGAACACCCACCCTGAGGGTAGAGAGCTGCAGGTTTATATACAGGTGACCATCTCCGGATTAGCAACAAATTAATCACTTAACTTGGGCGATGGCCACCTTCTGCACAAGGTTTTTTAATTATTCCTGGCAGAGGACAAGCACTAATCTCGGCTCTGCCAGGACACATTTTAAATGAAAACAAAGCAAAAACAAACAAAACGCACGGCCACGCCGTCAATACATTTTAAAATAAATACAAATAAACAATAACAAACACTCGGCTACGCCGTCAATAAATACACTTACAATAATAAATAAATCATAATACACAAATACAAAATAACACAGGGGCGGAGGGGATACCCCGTTCAAAAAATAAATAAATACATTTAAACAGCAGTGCTTTCAACCACCCTGCTACAGTTATAAATACAAAGAAGAATTTAAATACAGTTTAGTGTTATAAATACAATGTGTCCTGCCTTCATATTGGACTGGACAAATGATATCTCATATTGAACTGGGCAAATGATATCAAAGTATTTATCAGAGGTGACTATGACTACCAAGCATTTTCCTCTATTAACCCTTTGCAGTCCTATGTCGGACCTGGTCCGACATCGCAATTTTCCCTTTCCGGTCCAATGTCGGACCCTATCCGACATCATCAAAAAGACGCAAAAAACAGGTGTCTAGTTGTTTTTTCTCTGGAAAAAGCCGAGAAAACCATTCAATGGCAGAGTGAGACTGATAGAAGCCGAGAAAAGCCGAAAAAAAAGGCGTATCTCATGAATACTGATATACCCGACACCACATAGATAACACGGACATAAACTAACAAGATAGCTGCTTCCGCATCCAGCGCTCAAAGAATATCACAGACATTTGCAGAGCTTTTTTTAGATGTTATAGTAATAAAATAACGACTTGGATCGCATTATTGAAGAGTTTGGTGATAAAACGAGTGATCAAGGGATGATTTATCGGTATGTACTATTATTAAGAGGTATTTTAAAAATATAGCGAACAAGAGGTGGGGCGAGGCTGGAGATGAAGTACTGAGTGTCCTGTTGATATGCAGTGCATTTTAAACTTGTTTTACTTTGAATAAAATTACTTTCAGAGCGTGTAAAATAAATTGGACCTGACAGGCGCTGACTAAATGGACCATAAAGGGTTAGCTAAGCTGTCATTTCATACTGTCAGTATTCCTCCAGCTTACACAACTATACAATTCTAGGTTCACTTGTTGTTTCTAGACACCCTTATAATAGGTGTAACTCATGACCAAGTCATGAATCAACTTAATTTGCCCCAGCCACACCTAGGCAGTCATAGAAAACAAGCTTCCTGAATTGGTGGTTAAAAAGTACATTATTTTGCTGTGCTGTGTCTTGAAAACTTAAGTTTCAGTATGATCATGTTACAACAAAATGGAATGGTTTGATTATTTGTTTTTCATTGCAATATTTAATAATAATAATAAAGTAGCATATTTAGAAATTTTACATCTCAGAAAATACTAACATCACTGTTCCTGATGATCCTAACCTATGTCCAGGTAGTCAGCTATATTATTTCTACCCCTGAATGCCCAATCTAAGCATATGCTCAATCTCCTCACCATAACAGCAGCCTCTTGATTGTATGATTCACTGCGTTGTTAGGTGAGTCACTGGGGAGTCCCCATAGATAGCAATTAGAGGTATTGTTAGAAAACTCTATAGCAGGATGCGGACCGCAAGTACATTTTGACCGGACTGCCAACAGATATCACATCATTCCACCATCCAGCAAAATGTGCTATGTGTGCAAAGCTTAGCAATGAGTATGCTGATTGTATTGCAGATTAAAATTGTCAAATTCTGCGATCCAAGTCAGGCTTACAACATATGCAGTTAAAATGTTTCCTGTCAAGTATCTGCAGATCACATTATGTGTGGGGATATTCGTTCTCCAAGACGAACATTATTGTAACCATTGTGTGTTGTTCGGGGGTCAGATGCAAGGGCATCTCCTTAATTAACCAAGCAATATAGCAATATGTAAATTAATTTAACCCCCTATTTACGCCCTGGGTCGAACACTCATTTCGGTCTGTTTTTGTTTGCTTTTGCATATTGTCCCGCAGTGCTGCAGACCCCTAGTTGTTTTCATTTCTGCCATCCATGCTCCATGCTTCCTTATGCGTCACATGTTATATGTTACATTTTCTGTGCTTTGGTTGTGAGTACATTTGATAGGAGCGTTTCACCCTAATTTAATTTAATTTGTCTGCATTTTGTTTTTATTTACATTTGGGTTTTTGTGCTTCGGTTGTTAAACTATTTTATAGCAGCGGTTCCCATGGTTTGTTTTAAATTATATTTGTCTGTTTGGATCCGTGTACACTCCGCCCTGCTCTGTGTTACATTATTGTCACGACTGTGTTGGTTCTGTCTACATTAATTGTGGCAGCATGTATTCCACGACTCCTTGGCGTTCTGGCTTCCAGTGATTCCCTGTGCAAATTTGGTGGTGGGTTGTCTTTCAAGGTTAGAATTAAAAGGTCTGTTTCTGTTCAATGTTAAAAGGTCAGTTTCTGCTGTCTGTCTAAATGCTTATTTACCTCCAGCTTCTGGGGGGGGGGTGCCAATGATGGTGGTGCGCATACACTGAATTGTAGGATTGTCTGTCCTATCCTGCTTGCTGTGTGCTTATGAGTACACTTGTTTGTTCAATCCCGAGGCTGCTGGTTTGGCCCCGCTGACCTGTTCAGGCTCCAAAATTAGTAGCAACGCATTCATTCATACTAAAATATTTCATTACAGCCATGCCCCTACGCCCACGACTGTGCTCTTTCTGTCTACATTAATTATGGAGTGGCAATGCTTTGTTACCCACACCTCTGAGTGGGCCCCAATAATGGCACCTGTAGGGATACATGCATTGAATCATGGGCTTGATGGTCCTATCCATGATTTGTCCGCATCCGCCCGGCTGTGCAGCTGCTAATATTTCACACTCATGCCACCACATTCTTATAATACCTCCCTATGCAAGCTGCTGCAGCTTGACAAGACAATTCATTTAGCAACATTCTTTGTCTCCTTCAACAGCAGCCATACACTCCCAAGTGAAGTCGTAAGCTACAAGCTCACTGCTGCAAGTTGAGCAGTTGCCGTTTCTGCTGCTAGGGGTCACCCTTGTCCCAAGAGTGAAATTCTACAGTTCTCCAGTCATACCAGATTTTGGTGGTCAATTATTTTAAATATATATATATATATATATATATATATATATATATATATATATATATATATATTATATTGTGGCAAAGTGCCCCCCCCTGTGTATTATATGTTACGTGTTGTGTGTAAATGTTGGCGTATAGTCATCGGTACACGGGATATAAACGGGTCTGTGTTTCACGTGTGGTTTAAAAATGTAGATTTGTATTTAGGCATGAGGAGGGCACAAATCACTTCACGTGCTGGTTAAAGTAATAATATGTGGGCACGGGGAATTGCACTTTAATTAATTCACGTGCAGTTGTACCGAGATTCCAATTGAATGATTGACTAGCAATCGAGTCTCGGTACAACTGCATAAAAGCTGTATGTTTTCACTCACTCGGGTTGTGTGTTCGCTGAGTGGAGAACGGAGAGAGAGAAGGAGAGTAATATTTAAAACAATTGCTATCGCGTGCTGGAGGACCAGCACGATACTTGTTTAGTTATTTACTCACCGTGTTTGTGTGTCTGTCCGTCCACCGCTTGTTTAATTGATAGTCCGCTTTTTGTTCATCTATTTATTTTGGCGCAAGTGCCGTGTCCTGTTTCGTGTTCTGTTTTGTTAAACCTTTTATTTTGATTATTAAATGCTGAGCGCGATCACGCGCCAGCTTCATCAAAACCCCAAGTCTCTGTCTGTTCTGTGTTTCTATTTCTGGTCTGAGTTCTCCGTGCAGCCAGCCTGTCACACGTGGTGTCAGAACCGGGATCTACAGCGCCTCCAGGACTCAGGCCAGAGCAGGAACAGCAATTTGTTGGTTAAAAAAAAAATGGGATGGGAGGAACAATGCAGCCATGGCGTAATCGCCAGGAGGAGTTGAAGGAAGGAGGGGCTCCATGGTGTGCCTCCTGCATGGAGTATGGGCACCTCCGGGAAGGTTGCCCCTATGAAGACCCTCTCTTTTGAAGGCCCTCGATCAGGGAAAGGTGGAGGATGCGGAGGAGTGGCTTTGCTTAAAGGCCACGAGACCAGTCCACCGCCAGGAGCTGCCTCTGCCTCTTCCGACTGCAGTTTCTGGTTTAAGAACAAAAAAATAATAATAAAGAAATGGAAGGCTGGAGCTGGAGAGATGGCTGCCAGGATCTGAAGGTCCTCCTCGGTGGTCTAGGAGGACCAAGGCTGGTGCCTTGCCTGTGGGGAGTTCGGGCACCCGGTGGTGCGCTGCCCCTACCAAGAGGGGCAGGAGGAACTGGCCCAGGAGAGGAAGGTGAGGAGGAGGCAGAGAAGGGGAAAGGGGAAGAGGAAGGCTGAGTGTCCACAGCCCAAGCGGGAGGAGCCCGAACGCCCCACGCCTGAGTGGGAGGAGCCCGAACGTCCCACGCCTGAGTGGGAGGAGCCCGAACGTCCCACGCCTGAGTGGGAGGAGCCCGAACGTCCCTACGCCTGAGTGGGAGGAGCCCGAACATCCTACGCCTGAATGGGAGGAGTTGGTGCGCCCACAGCCCAATAGGGAGGAGTCGGTGCGCCCACAGCCCAAGAGGAAGGAGTCGGTGCGGCCCACAGCCCAAAAGGGAGGAGTCGGTGCGCCCACGGCCCAAAAGGGGAAGGTAGAGTGTCCACAGCCCCAGTCTCCACCAGCAGAGGGTGAATTCCTGCTGGTTCCACCTCCATTGCCATGGGAGGACTGCTTGCAGCTCCCACCTCCACCAGCAGAGGGTGAATTCCTGCTGGTCCCGCCTTCGCCACCTCCATCGGCAGGAGCAGAGCAGCAGGAGCTGCCTCTGCCTCCTCCACCAGCAGAGGGTGAATGCCTGCTGGGTCCCTGTCCACCAGCAGAGGGTGAATGCCTGCTGGGTCCCTGTCCACCAGCAGAGGGTGAAATGCCTGCTGGGTCCCTGTCCACCAGCAGAGGGTGAAATGCCTGCTGGGTCCCTGTCCACCAGCAGAGGGTGAAATCCTGCTGGGTCCCTGTCCACCAGCAGAGGGTGAAATCCTGCTGGGTCCCTGTCCACCAGCAGAGGGTGAATGCCTGCTGGGTCCCTGTCCACCAGCAGAGGGTGAATGCCTGCTGGGTCCCTGTCCACCAGCAGAGGGTGAATGCCTGCTGGGTCCCTGTCCACCAGCAGAGGGTGAATGCCTGCTGAGTCCCTGTCCACCAGCAGAGGGTGAATGCCTGCTGGGTCCCCCACCAGCAGAGGGAAAATGCCTGCTGGTCTCCCCTTCCGAGGCAGAGCCGCACCAGTCCCCTACAAGAGAGGGAGGGCCGCACCTGTCCCCTGAAACAAGGGTAGACTACACGCCGCTCCCACCTCCGCCGCCAGGAGACTACACGCCGCTCCCACCTCCACTGGCAGGAGCAGAGCTGCCTCTGCCTCCGCCACCTCCACCGGCAGGAGCAGAGCAGCAGGAGCTGCCTCTGCCTCCGCCACCTCCACCAGCAGGAGCTGCCTCTGCCTCCGCCACCTTCACCGGCAGGAGCAGAGCAGCAGGAGCTGCCTCTGCCTCCGCCACCTCCACCGGCAGGAGCAGAGCAGCAGGAGCTGCCTCTGCCTCCGCCAACCCCACCAGCAGGAGCAGAGCAGCAGGAGCTGCCTCTGCCTCCGCCACCTCCATCGGCAGGAGCAGAGCAGCAGGAGCTGCCTCTGCCTCCGCCAACCCCACCAGCAGAGGAGGAATGTCTGCTGGTATCACTTCCCCCACCAGCAGAGGATGAATGCCTGCTGGTATCATTTCCCCCACCAGCAGAGGATGAATGCCTGCTGGTATCACTTCCCCCACCAGCAGAGGATGAATGCCTGCTGGTATCACTTCCCCCACCAGCAGAGGATGAATGCCTGCTGGTATCACTTCCCCCACCGTCACGAGGAGAGGAGCAGGAGCTGCCTCTCCCGTCACCAGAAGGACCAGGACTAGATGCTGGCGGTCCTCAGCAGCCCTTGCATAGGCTGCTGAGGGAAGCACGGGAAGAACCGCCCGGCCGCAGAGGCCGAGAAGAGGGCCAACACCTGCACCCCAGCTTGTCCTGACTGCCTGCCTCGCCGCCCAAGGATGCCTGCCTCGCCGCCCAAGGATGCCTGCCTCGCCGCCAAGGATGCCTGCCTCGCCGCCCAAGGATGCCTGCCTCGCCGCCAAGGATGCCTGCCTCGCCGCCAAGGATGCTTGCCTTGCATTGCCTGGGGTTGCCAGCCGCCCGCGACGCTTGGGTTGCCAGCCGCCCGCGACGCTTGGGTTGCCAGCCGCCCGCGACGCCTGGGGTTGCTAGCCGCCCGCGACGCTTGGGTTGCCAGCCGCCCAGACGCCTGGGGCTGCCTGTCGCCCGCGATCGCCTGGGGCTGCCTTTGCTCCACACAGGGTACAGGGTACGAGGGAGAAGTGGAGCTCCCGCTGCCGCCTCTATGGCCAGGGGCTCCTCCCGACTCGCCTCCCGAGGGTCCGCTGCTGCTGCCGCCGCCTCCCGAGGGTCCGCTGCTGCTGCCGCCGCCTCCCGAGGGTCCGCTGCTGCTGCCGCCGCCTCCCGAGGGTCCGCTGCTGCTGCCGCCGCCTCCCGAGGGTCCGCTGCTGCTGCCGCCACCTGGGGTCGCCAGGGATCCTGCTTCGCCTGGGGTCGCCGAGGGTCCTGCTTCGCCTGGGTCGCCGGGGCCTCTGCTTTGCCTCGGGTCGCTACACTGTGGCCGGAGCTCCATGAAGAGGAGCTGCCGGCCATGAAGAAAGGGGGAGGTCAGGAGACCAGCTCCCCAGCCGCAGTTTCGCGTGGCAGGAAACACGGTGGCCGGAGCCCCATGGAGGGGAGCTGGCGGCCACAAAGAAGGGGGAGGTCAGGAGACCAGCTTCCCCGCAGCAGTTTCGCTGCCGGAAATTGGGTGGCCGGAGCCCCACGGAGGGGAACTGCCGGCCATGAAGAAGGGGGGAGGTCAGGAGACCAGCTCCCCAGCTGCACTTTCGCGGCAGGAGATAGTGTGGCTGAAGCCCCGGAAGAGGGAGCTGCCAGCCATGAAGAATTGGGGGTGCCAGACATTCCACCATGGCCACCCCCAGAAACAACTTGCTTCCCTCTTCCGGGACTTTGGGACTGAGGGGGAGGTGGCCATTGAGGCCATGTGTGCTTTGCACAAGGGGGTATATGTGGCAAAGTGCCCCCTGTGTATTATATGTTACGTGTTGTGTGTAAATGTTGGTGTATAGTCATCGGTACACGGGATATAAACGGGTCTGTGTTTCACGTGTGGTTTAAAAATGTAGATTTGTATTTAGGCATGAGGAGGGCACAAATCACTTCACGTGCTGGTTAAAGTAATAATATGTGAGCACGGGAATTGCACTTTAATTAATTCACGTGCAGTTGTACCGAGATTCCAATTGAATGATTGACTAGCAATCGAAGTCTCGTACAACTGCATAAAAGCTGTATGTTTTCACTCACTCGGGTTGTGTGTTCGCTGAGTGGAGAACGGAGAGAGAGAAGGAGAGTAATATTTAAAACAATTGCTATCGCGTGCTGGAGGACCAGCACGATACTTGTTTAGTTATTTACTCACCGTGTTTGTGTGTCTGTCCGTCCACCGCTTGTTTAATTGATAGTCCGCTTTTTGTTCGCTCATTTATTTTGGCGCAAGTGCCGTGTCCTGTTTCAGTGTTCTGTTTTGTTAAACCTTTTATTTTGATTATTAAATGCTGAGCGCGATCACGCGCTCAGCTTCATCAAAACCCCAAGTCTCTGTCTGTTCTGTGTTTCTATTTCTGGTCTGAGTTCCTCCCTGCAGCCAGCCTGTCACATATATATA